>CANYBF011442121.1:0-18303 GCA_948192965.1 Dalechampia spathulata | reverse complement strand
AAATAGAAACATTCAAACATAAAATCCAATCTACAAATATTCAAACATTAAATTACAATCTACAAACATTCAAATATTAAAATACAATTTACAAACATTCAAACATTAAAATGCAAGCTACAAATATTCAAATATTAAAATAAAAGCTGCAAATATCCATAAAAGTCATACTTAGAATAATTCATAAAAGTCAAATGCATAATGAACATTAAATTTTCTTGTTGCACTATCAAGGTATGACGAACTCTTTGATCTCTTCATTGACGTACAATACAATAATAATAAATATAATGAGAATAAGTTATATAGAGTTATAAATCTAATAATTAAAAATAGTTTTTAAAAATGAAGTTACCTTCTTTTTCCTTTTAATCCCATAGAATGCACGTAATCAATATTCACCACATAATAAAACTTGAACTGTAGATGTTCCTAATGATGCTCGATATGAATGAATAACTTGACCTCCAGAACTAAAGGCAGATTCTGAAGCTACAGTTATGATTGGGATTGATAATAAATCACATGCCATTTTTGACAATACTCTAAATTTCAAATTATTCATTGTCCACCATTCCAATACATTAAAGTTTGAATCATCCTCACAAATATGAACACCTTCTTCTAAATAAACATCTAAATCAGATTTTGCTTGCTCTATTACAGATTCAACCTTTCTTATATAACTATAAAAAGTAGCTCTTCCTTTAGTTTTTCCTTTTATAGTAAAGCTACTTGAACTCTCTTTTTCACCTTCAATACAAGCATCTTGATTAAGTGTATTAGAAGTTCTATGTGTATGAAGATACTCATCATAAAGAAACCGTAAAGTCTCCCGAACACTGACAATATGATTAATAGAGTCATCTGTTGAATATATCAAAGGAAAACACCAGTCTATTAATTGCATCTTATTCCTAGGATCTAAAACAGCTACTATAGATATCAATAAGTTACAATCACCCCAATATTTATTGAATTTTTCTTTCATTTTTATTACCATTGAGTGCAACAAACCACTTTCTTCAACATATTTCTTATCCAACAACATCTTGATATTATAAAGCTCAGAAAGAAATAAATTAGATGTTAGATATTCGGTACCTGCAATAATATTAACAATATTGACTAGATAAATCAATAAATTATCAAATTTTACATAAAATAAATTAAACATAAAATCAAATGTAAGAGTTGAATTAAAAATCTATTACCTGAAATAATTTTTGTAACTTCATGAAATTCTTCAAGAAAATGGAAAACTTCAATAACTTTTTTCCAACCATCATCATTCGGTAAATCCATATAAGTTGGATCCCTTTGTTGGTATCGAGGAAAGACATCATTGAACTCTAAAGTAGTAGAAAGCATCAAATATATAGCATTTCGTCAAGTACAACAATCAAGAACAAGACGTTTTGAAGACAACTTCAATTATTTTGCTATTTCTCCAAACATAACAAGACGAGCCTCTAAATTTGTGAAATGCTTAACACTTTCATGCACATTCTTTACTACCTCTCATATCTGTGATAACCCATCTTGCACTAGAAGATTCAATATATGGACACAACATCTTACATGAAACAACTTTCCAAAAAGTGCAAGTTGATTCTTATAAGAAAAGTTATCTTTAAGCATTCAAATAGTAGAATCATTATAAGCAGCATTGTCAATAGTCACGATCCATACTTTATCTTCAATTTCCCAATAAACTAAACACTTATGTAGCATATCACAAATATTAATCCCAGAATGTGGCGGTAGAACATCACAAAAATTAAGATTGCACTTTTGAGCCATTAGGAAGAGTAATCTTTTTAAATTCAGACTATCCTTTAGATGTCTTCTTCATTTTCTTTGAAAATGGATTTCTTCTTCATTTTCTTCTACATCTTCTTTATTTGAATTTTCAATATTTTCAACATTTTCAACATCCTTAGTATTATCATCATCAATTATCTCATTCATTATTAGGCTTGTTTGAGAATCTTCTGTAAATTGAAAATTAGAAATCTCATTCTGCAATTATATAAAAACGAAATAAGTTTAAAATCAAACTTAATAAAAATCAAAGAATAACATTTAAAGTAATTAGAATAGCATATTTAGCATTTAAAGTAATTATAATAGTAATTACAATCTATTTTATAATTTTACTTTATTTTAATACTTTTTTTAGAAAAATTATCTAATATTATCAAGAGATGACATAACAGCACAAACATACAAATTCTTGGCTGTAGATGCTAATTTGGATTAATTTGATAAATAAGTTTGCTTAATTTCTATAATTTTAATTAAATTAAATTTAAAAAAAAAGCAGCCCATTATGGTTGTTTGCTATATTAATGCTTTTTTTTGAACTTGTTGGACTGTCATTGTTTTGTTTTCTTTTACTAATCAATGAAAGTCTATCTTGAATGAATCTTGTAATAAAATAAAAAAATTTTATTTTAATTTAAAATTTTAGATTCTAATCTTTAAAATAAAATAATATACTTGAAAAAAATTTAATTGCAACAAATAGATGTCCCTAGAGACATCATTACATTATAAATAAATTACATAGATAATATTTATTACTTTCACAATCAAAAACAGCATGTGATGGGTTCAGAGCCAGGTCCAACAGCAAAAGAGAATATTTAAAACATTTAAGCCATCCATCCATGCGAGTCCATCCATTCAACAAGTTGTATAGGCCCAAAGCGATCAACGTAAAACCATCCATCAGTTCGAAATATCTATAATTTAAAAATATTACCAGATCCAAAAAAAATATTAAGATAAAAAGTGAGAAAAGAAACCTTCAACATGAATCTTATCTAAAAACCACTTGCTGCATATAATTTAACAAGCAAATCAGCCTCATCGTTTATTCTTAATATCAATCAATTAGCAAATATAATTTAACAGAGATCACAACAATTTTAATACCAATCAATTAGCAAATATACTGCTTTTAATGAAATAAATAAATAAATAACAGATCTAGAGATTTAACATAACGAATTAGGTCATATTTCTTAACAAATATAGTTTAGCTTAACTTAAACAAAATTAAGGAACAGCACCTGATTTTCATGCAATCGGAGCATTAGCAGCCACCATGGTGAGAGATCTATAACAACAACTCCGAAACCCTATAAATTGCCCAACGATCTAAAAAGAAAAAATAAAAAAATATATATGAAACACGAGAATAAGAGAGAGAGGAGAATTGATAAGTAAAGAAGAGGAAAAACTAAAAAATTATTTGTCATTAATTGAGTTCAATTATTAGACTTTGGCTTTTTATTTATGATTCTATTTAATTTTAATTTTTTAAATTGAATTAAATATTTATTGAATTTAAAATTTTAATTTTTTATTTATTTATGTTTAATTAATCAAAGATTAAATGATGAATTAATGTAATGAATTAAATGATCTAATTTAATGCTCAACAACAAATTTCAAATAAATGATTGCATTTAAAACACAATTTATGTTATTATTTATTGCATTTAAAATATATTTCAATTTAAGTATATTTCAATCCTCATCGTAAATTTAAGTATAAACATTTTCTATAAATATGGATATAATTTTTTTTTAATTCTTCATATTTATAATATATATCAAGGTATATAATCAAATTAACAATAAAGTAAAAAATATTCAAAGGTAAAACAAATAACTTTATATTGGTTATGGATGTTTTTATTTTCTTATTATAATATTTAGTATTTCTATATGATTTTTTAATCAAATTAGGCTATTTTATCAAGTTATGATAATTAGATTAAGGGGCTAATTATGAGTTGCATTATAACAATGATTTAATTTTAAACAACTTAAAAGTTATTTCATATAATTACAAAATAAAAAATAAAAAACCATCAAAAATAAAATGAAGGAAATTGATTGTATGAAAATGAAAAATAAAACGCTGCTCAAACTTCAAATTTTGAGAGATTTTGAGAGAATTTGCTTATTGATTATGTTGTCTACTTCTTCCTTTCCTCCTTTCCACTTTATACAACTCCATTGAAGAAACTTGCGAACTGTTACCCCGGATTGCTTCACTTCCTCAATAATTGTTATTTTTGCTAGTTGCATTTAATAATTCTTAACTAACTATTAATTAAAATTTAATTAGCTAATTAATGCTCCCAAAAATATAAAAACTAAATTTTGATATATGTAATATATTATTAATTACTATATATATTTCTATAATTTAATATCCATAAACAAATAAATTATTAATATTATATAATAAAATAAATTATATAAAAATAATAAAATGAACAAGACAATTCATGAGCACACAAACGAGCCTATTCACGAACTAATTACAAACTAGCTCATTAGCTTATAAATGAATTATTTCACAAGCTCCTAAACGAGCTGGTTAGCAAGCTCCTAAACGAGCTGGCTCGTGACCTTATAAATGAACTGGTTCACCAGCTCATAAACGAGCTATCTCGCAAGCTCATACTCGAGCTGACTCACAAACTTAAACGAATCGAATATCAAGGAGCTCAAGCTCGACTCGTTTAAAAAATAAGCTTCAAAATCAAGCTTGAACTCAACTCATTTACTTCATGAACGAGCTCGAGCGAGCTTTTATCAAGCCGAGTATCGAATAGCTTGCGAGCAGCTCAACTCATTTACACCCCTGGTAGTAGCCCATGAAGTCATAAATGTAGAAAGAGGATTGGCACAGATTAAGCTCAGGAACTAATCATATACCAAATCAGACAAGAAATTCGGTCTGCATTCAGAATCATCATCTGGGTACATAAAAAGCTAATAGGACAGCCAAAAACTTGGATGTTCTAGACCACCTAATATCAAAAAACAAATGCTAATGCTAAACATCACAGATACTCCGTTCGAGAATATCTACCTTACTGTTTATCAACGATACAAGCTGATTCTCAATGTGGAGCGACATACATCTGGGTCGAGTCATATTGCGGATAAACAGGTTGGGGAGATGCAGTTTTCCCATAGCTAACAGGTGCACTTGCTGGAGCAGTGGCATAAGCACCAGATTGTGGAACTGACTGGTCATAATTAGGCTGAGTTGGTGTTGGTTGAGCATAACCTTGTTGGTTACTTGCCGGTGCAACATATCCTGATCCAGGAGCAGTTGCATAAGTAGGATCTTGAGACCCAGCTGGATACACATAACCCGCCTGGTTTTGGGCTGTCTGCTCCGTGTAACCTTGTTGCGAAGATGGATATGACCCATAACCACCAGATGGACCTTGCACATAAGCTGCTGTCTGCTGTCCCCCAGGCTGACCATAAGGTGGAGCCGATTGCGCACCTTGCTGAGGATAGCCAGGGGCAGAGGTAGGCATTCCTTGATGACTAGCTGATGTAGCTCCATACGAAGGATATGATTGCTGCATGGGCCCACTTGATGCATATGGATACTGCTGTTGAGTAGGCACATTAGCACCATAAGATTGACTGGGAGCTTGATAAGGAATATCTCCTGGCTGACCGGGCCTAGGAGGACCATAGGACTGAGGTGGTCCCTGGGATGGCATGCCATACGGTTGCTTCCCGTACTGCTGCTGTGGTCCATAGCCAGGTTGGTTGCTGGCATACTGGTAAACTGGTTGAGAAGTTCCATGTCCATATGGATGCTGTGTCTGAGCATGATTGTCATACTTTGGTTCATCATATCTATGCCCATAGCCCTGCTGAGGTACCCCCTGCGAATAAGGAGCTTGATGCCCGTAATCTGGACCATGTGTCTGACCAAAACTATAATTTGCCTGTGAAGGAGGAAGGCCCATACCAGGTGTTGGGGAAGGGCCAGGTGCATGCCCAGAAATGGGATTAGAAATTGGGGCAGACGATGGGTGATCAGATGCGTGACCACCATAATAATCATAGCCACCACCATGCGAAACTGGACCCTGCATGTTTGGAGGCCTTTGCTCCCATCCAGAACCGTAATTACCCCTTGGACCCATATGTTGTGGAGGATATCCGCCATAACTAGGTGGATACTGGGAATTCTGAGATGGGTATGGTCCCCGATGATGAAAGTCATAAGAACTGGGCTGTGATGAATAAGGACCTCGAGGACCCCAGTGAGATGGACCAGCAGGTCCACGAGGTCGATATGATTGTTGCTGGTTATAACCACCAGAAAGAGGAGAAGGCCTCACATTCTGCTGAGGAACAATTAAAAAAAGGAAAGGTAAGAAACAATTATACAACAGAAAGTATCCAGAAGTTGGCACACAAGAAACAATGATACGCTAGCGGCTTAATTTCAGTGGTCATATCCACTTTTACAAAAGTGAAGGCATCGAGCCTTGACAATGGTACATGAAAGTATGCAATTTATGCAAAATGCAGGATAAGTACTAATTTTGAAAACGAAAAAGAAAAAGCATGATTCAATTCATATGTTGCTCAACATATCACACAAGTGAGAAACACGAGATAATAGAACAATTATCAAGCAAGCAGAACATGCCATGGTGTATCTATTACCCAAGGAAGCAATCTGCCTCAAACCACAAAAGTAAATAAAAAACGAAGTAATTTGATGATACTGCTATGGGACAATTATTAGAAGCAAGTCCTAAATGGAACCGAGAGTTATTCACCTTAACACATATACCTGAATGATCCTTTTTTTTTAGCCAGTAGTCAAACTTTAAAAAACTAAAGGCAAAAAAAAGGTGGGATGAAGATCAAGTAAAATGAGAACAATCGCAGATGTGCGTACATTAAGATAGGCATGTAGTTATGTTTCAAAAAGCATTACAAATCAACAAGTAACAGGATTCAGCTTTTTTCCTTTATTTAAAAGAATACTTATCATAGAATTTCCACTTTCTCGAATGATTTGGGAACATAAAATGCTGTGATAAAAAGAATTCCAAATAACGGCCCATGGATCCTTCTATGCAGTCACTCCCTGCTTGAATTATTCATTCAGATGATAATCCTGTCCATCTCAGAGCAATTTCAATTGCCAACACTAAAATATGCTACAACAACAAAACTTAAATCCATTTTTCTTCTACTGAAAATTACAGACAATGAAACCACATCCATAGATCATTGGGAAGTCAAAAAGAATGTCTACCCTCAGACCAACAAAATGGATAATATTTGGAACAAATTACATACTATTCAAGCAGAAAAATTTGTGAAAATTGATATTGCGAGTTCAATTCCACGCAGCAATGATGATCAGAATATGCTCAAAAGGGGGGGAACTATGATGTAAACCAGCAATACATGCATGTATCATTTTAACACAACAATGCAAATACAGAACTTCTCGAAGTTAAAATGGACACTAGTACCTTAAGAATCTTCACCCTAACTGCCCATCCTAAATCAGGAAAGCCTGCTAATGCATTAGAACATCATACTGCTCAACATAAGAAGACCGCAAAATGCTAGATATTATGGAACATATTCTTATAATAGTAGTAACCAATTACTAAACCTTCATTGCAGATTTGCTATGTCCTAGTACATATAACATAAGATTCACCATCACCAATTCTTCATGTATTTCAGCATTGCAATAGATAAGAAGTGATGATATATTTGTAAAGTACTTCAAACATGACTTCACCAGGCGGTATACTTCTTCCAATAAATTTCTCATGCACAGACAGGCCACCAAAGAGGACCAAGGTCAATACAACAGTCTCACTGAATGATTTTTAACTTTCAAGTCTCAAAGCAATCTTACCAACTATCAATATCCAGCAATTCTGAGATTTAATGCTTGATACCTCTCTTCATTGGATGAAAGTGAATGGTGGTTGTCTATTGCTACACCAAGAAAGCAATGCTGACCCCATGGAGAGGCAAAAGCCAAATCTGCATGTTTAAAGTCAACCAATTCGAAATCGGCACCTTCATCATAATTAAATCATGGCAACCGACATCTTGGATTGAATTATGATCTTCCTAAGAGCATTCAAGTGACCTTTGTAATGTACCATTAATCAAAAGCACATTTTCTCATGTATCAAGTCATGTAGCCCCCACTCCCAATAAAATCTATCAAAAGGACTTTCCAGAAAGGAATAAAAGAAGGTGGTCATGCATGCATAGTGGACAATTCATGGTCTATTATTGCATGTAGACCTAACAAATGCAAAAAGTAGAGACATCTCGAAAGACCAGTCAAACAAGACTTGCAGATAGCCAAATATAACGTGAAATAGAACCATAGCCAAATATAAGTAGCACCACCAAAGCAGTTGCTAGAATCCTTCATAAACCAAAAGCATAAAGTCTCTTTAACTCTAAATTACCATACCAACATATGCATTTCTTTTTCTATCAATTGGAGAAATGGTAACAATCAAATTGAGCAACTACAAATATGATAACCTTTGTACGAGCACTTATATTATAAAATTAACATCAGTCTTTCAAGTTTAAAATATCACCATAATGCCAAGTTCTGATATTCGTCAATTCATTCACAGCAGAAAATAAGAAAAAACCAAAAACCAGTATTCTGTACCAAGTAGCAGCACATAACCAAGTTGCAGATATGTATAATTAAAACCCAAGATGTAAAATTGTAAAACTATTATGGAATTGAAATGAAGCTCATAACAAAGACAGATATGCATCTGAATTCTACAGTCACTACCAAATGGAATTGCTCATAAAGACATAATCATGCTCCACAAATATACAACTTCAACACTCAATCACTGGCAGATCTACCAATATTAAAACTAAACACATTTCTCAACTATCGATTATTTGTTTCATGCTAAATGTTTATTGATGTCAATTATCATCCAGCACAACAAATTATATACCAAAATAAAATTTCATAGCAGAATACAATCAGAAACTATTGAACAAATATATACCAGCATAAAATCAAAGCGATCTATTAAAATAACAGGGCTTAGGCATAAACTTTGAAGTAATTAGGAAAAGAAAATAACAAACCTGACTCATGACATCCATTATCATCTCCTTAGCCAACTCAATTTGCTTTCTATCACCAGACACTCGCACTGTTCTTTCTTTAGATCCATCCCCATCTGGAAGATGTTGAGGTATCAACTAAATGAAAACAGGAATGTTAGTTGTATTCATGCAGAAAAATTTTCAACAATGCTGTTGACTACAAATGTGATTGTCATGCCTACAATAAAATGATTCCCAATGCAAGGCAGCAATATCAACTACCTGAATACGTGCCCCTGATTTGGCTTGCAGGGCTTTAATGGTATCCCCACCTCTGCCTATGATCAAACCAACCTGAATACAGAAAATAAATAAGAATGTTAAAAGAAATTAGCCCACAAATACCTATACTGATGACTATATACATCCATAGTAGTCCAGTGATGGTAAACCAACAACCTTCTCATTAGGGACTTGCATCTCAATTTGATCTCCAATTCCGGCAGTCTGTGCACTAGGAAGACCCCTCGCTACTAGGGAAGGAGAGCCACCAGCATCAGCCTGGAATAGATTGGCAAATGTTATACCAAAAAACCAAAAGATGTACAATCTGTAAAAACAACTTATAACATGTAAACAAACGCACAAAGATGTAAAACAAGAAGTCAATAAAGTAATATTTAAGCGTACCTCTGCTATGACTGCATTGATAAGCTTCTCAGCCTTCCTTATGCTGCTCAAAGTTCCAATTAATTCCACTGGCCTTGAAGTGGAATGTGGATCAGCATCCATATCCCTTGTGATTTGAATTTTTGCCCCAGAATTATACTGCAGATAACGTATAGTATCTCCACCCTTGCCAATAAGAACCCCAACCTAAACACAGGATATCTTCAGAGAATATTCATGAATAGAGAAAGGAACTTATAACACATACAAGAACCCATGAAATCACAAGATAAAATAGACCAACTGCCGGAAACCCATTTATTACAAACATGTAAGTTCATAGAAACATCAATTCAATGTTCTATCTAATATTGTTACCTTATCATTAGGAACCTCTATTTTGCGTGAAGTAGTTTGTGTATCATCAGATTCAGATTCCTCCACTGCTGCCATATCATGGGCAGCTTTCTCTTCTTCTTCTTCTTCTTCTCCTGTTAACTCTACATCATTAGTCTTTGTATTATCAACTGCTTCACGATCTTCTGCAGTCTGTGCTTCTTTTTTGTCCACATCATCCGTTTTTCTACTATCTGCTTCACGATCTTCAATATTTTGGTCCTCTGCTTCTATCTTCTCCACATCATCGATCTTCGTCTCAAAAAAACCTTCCACATTCTTTCCTTCTCTGTCTTCTTCTTTTTCACCCAGATTTTCTTTAACAGCATCACCATAGTTATTTGCTTCCTCATTCTTAACACTATTCTCTTCAACATCACCATTATTACCACCACCACCACCAATTTCTTTCTCCGCATTTCCCTCCGATTTATCGATTCCAAAACCATTCCCACTGGCTATATGTAATATCATCAAAAAAGAAAACAAACATAAGTATTATAGCATCTTTAAGAAAACCCTAGTTTATTTATCTTAGATATCTAAAAAATTTAAATAAAAAAGACAAAATGAGTAAAACGATTAACAAAATAGCAGAACATTATGATTTAAAAAAAAAACAAGACAATAAATACCTAATCGATCAGATCTATTCTCCTCAAGCTTTACTCGCTTATTAATAGTCTCCTGCAATTCCTCATCTTCCACGTCATCGTCAGATTTCTTATCACCATCGTTAGGGTTTGCTTTTCCGGACTCTAAATCTTTAAGCTTTCGTTTCTGATCCGTCGCTACCACACGGCTTTCACTTCCGGTAACTGACGGCACTTCCGCATTCATCACTTCCTCCGCCATTAGTTTGTCGAAGAACAAAAAACAACTCAAAACTAAACCCTAGCTAAGCTGGGCTAATACGGCGACGCACCGATGGTTTCTCGCAATTGGAGTGGCTGCGGAGAGAGAGAGAGAAGGGGCTATTATGTGGCAAACCTGTGAACAGGGTTTAAGGCTTTTTCATTTATGATTCGTTCTAATTTATCTTTACCCGTACCATATTCAAAAAGTTTTATTCCAATATTTTCAAATTTTTATAAAAATAAATAAAATTATTCCGACCATTCTCTTAGCACTAATAATTATTTTAATTATCATCTATTAAATTTATTTTATGCAACAATATTCATAATTATAATAAATTTTTATATGTATTATTTTTATTTTATGTCTCTTTTTATATTTTGTATATTGTTTTATATATTCATGTTAGCCTAATTAAAATAACAAAATTTGTTAAAATTTTTGTGTATATATATATATAGTATGTGAGTATTACTTGTTTTATCCATGTTATATTTTAATTTATTTAATATAAAATCATAAATTATTATAATTTAATATTAATAATTATGGCATAACCTGTTAACATTCATTTAACGAAAGCCAAATAATAAGCCGAGTAATGAACTATCATGATCCTAAACCAAATAATAGTCTGTCATCATCATACAATGCCAAGTAAAACTTTGAAATCTCTATCAAACTCTGTATTCAATCTCAATTCAAGCACATTAACTTTGTTATTAGCAATTTTGAGGTGATATAAAAAAAATCCATTTCACAATCTCATGCTGAATCATAAATTCAATTTATTTATCTGAATCATAACTCATCTTACCTAATTTAACTAATTTAAATGCTAATGAAATTTTATTATTATTATTATTGTATTATATGATATATTCTAGTAGATAAGTTTATCTTCTAATATATATTATATGATATGTAAATTTATCTACTAATATATCATTTTTGATGATTTTATTATTTTACTGCTATTTTTATTATTGTATTATATCATATATTTTGTTAAATAAATTTATTTATCAATATATACACATATATATTATATATATATTTATTTATCATATACATCAATTATTAGATAAATATCTATTATATATTATATAATATATATAATAGGTATATTAAATTGGGATAACTAATGACAGTGGAAACACTAATAATAATAATAGTGATGGATAAACGATTTAATATAATGATTGCTACGATTTTATTTAATTAAATGGAGGGATATATTGATATTTTAAAATAATATTTATCAAAAAATGATATATTATAGGGACATTTTCATAACTATCATGCACAAAAATTATTTTTCCAAGCATCCCACAAAATCTTTTTTCTTTTAAAATACTAAAAATTTGAAATTCAATGATAAAAAATTAAATCATAAAATTTTTAAAATCTCATTGAAAAAATATTATATATTAATAAAAAGCTAAAACTTTTATGATAACCTTATTTTAATGAAATTTTTTATAAAAATTTATCATTTGTTACTTTTAGAATAAAAATATTAAAGAATCTTAGAATTCGTATCATAAAAAATAAATAAAATTTTATTCTAAAAATTCATTAAAATATATATTACAAAAATCATTTATATATTTACTAAAAAAATTTTTACTCCTAAATTTTATAAATTTTTCTTAATTATTAGATAATTATTTTTTATTATTTACTATATATGTTTTAAATTCTTGAATAAAAATAAAATTTTAATAATACATTTTTGACAATATAGGTTTTTGATTGGAATTTAAATATGCAATTAACTACAACTTTTTTTTCATAGTAAATTTTCTGCTTATTGTATATATGTTATATACTTGTTATATGTATCGTATATTCCATAATGAAATGATAATTCTAATAATACAACATTTTAACAATTTAAATGTCACATCCAAACAAATAGCATCTCTGTATGCATGCATTTTATGCATACGTTGTAATGAATGGTTGATTAATGCCTCAAATTCATGAATGCTTTGATATAATGAATGTGAAATGAAATGTCTTATAGATCAAGAAAATTCCATATGATATGGAATTTATAAAGAAAGAAATGAAAATAAAGTGAAAAGATAATTAAAGTAGTGAATATGCATTAAAGTTATGAATTTGGTATGCAATTGTTGAATGCTTTGAATGAAGCTCTATGATGAAATTTGTGGGTTAGGTGAAGCATTAACATGTTTAGCATAAAGTAAAGTTAGAAGTAATGGTATGTTAAATTTGTAAGCTATGATACAAATGGCATTTCATGAAAAGTCAAGGGTAATATTTGAAACTATGTTATATATGGTTTATGTTTACGTCTATAACATTATGATGAATTGTAAGTGTATTTTTATGGAAGCATGACTTATATGATGTTAAAATGATAATTAAAAAAGAAGGAAACAAATTGGTTAAGTAATTAACCATAGCTTGACAAATATCACCCTATGAATGGTCTTTCTTGTACTTAAGTCAACAATTGAATCATAATGATTGAAGGAGATGCATAAAACATTTTCTTCATCTTTTTTCCTTCCAATATACTACTTCTTTCTCTTCTCCTTCTTCCTTACATCTTAATCTAAAGAAAAACCATCTTTCAAGGTAGAATTTCATGGAAAATTCAATTTTTATGTTGTTTCTATGTTCTATACATTTTCTACATGTCTTTTTCCTTTTCTATGTAACTTGTATGTTACATCCACTCTTAACATCTACAACACACTTATAAAGGTAATATTATTATGGTTAATACTTGTAAGTGTATGAAGTCTAAGAAGAATAAAATCATGCATATCCATGAATGTTAGAATCACTTTTAATCTTATTTTTGCTTAGGTGGAGTTAAATGAAGTAAAACTTATGTTGAATTGTATATGATACATGATTAGACTTTAAATTATGTTTAATTGATGTTTTTGGCAAGTTTTAGAAGTGATTTTAAGGTGTTTTGATCATGGGATTAGGTTAGGAAGCTTTAGGAACCATTAGAGGGTGTTTTAGGTGTTGAAATATGGTGAAAAATGGGTGTTTTGGAGGGAGGATAAGTCTTACACGACTCATGTAAGCTTTTACACGACACGTATAGATTGTATATGACCTAGACAAGTTTATTTAGTAAGGGTTGAGTCCTACACGACTCGTGTTGAGTTCTACATGACTTGTGTGGACTCTTAAGGCTTATTTTGAGTGGATTTTGATGGAAAAACTTGGTGCATGACTCATGAAACTTATACATGACTTTGGGAAGCTTAAAAATGAATGAAACATGTTATTAAGTATGGCTTTGCATGTTAAACACTTGAATAAGTATGTATATGAGGTATATGATGAAATTATGCAGTAAAATGATTAAGATGAATTGTGTAAATGCTTGAATAGTATACCTTGTTAAATGAATGGTAACTTGACTTATATATTGTAGCACCTTAATGAATAGGCATTCTAGGCTCCTAAAACCATAAATGAAAATAGAAGTCAATGATGTACAAATACGTTTAATGCATGATATTATGATGCAAGGACTTAAGTTGACCAAAAGGCATGTACGACCCCTAATTGTGAAGTATGAAATATTGTAAGATGGAATTGTGCTTATATGCCTATAATTAATGAAAGTTTAATAGTGGTTACTTGTCATGAATGATTATGGATTCTTAAAGAGGATAAATCTAGTACAATACATGAATAACTTTACCAAATGAATGTAAAATGGAAATGCTATAGGTTCAACTCACGAAGTTCATACTTCTCCTTCAAGCATCAATAAGAGCAAAGCGATATTAGGTTTGTGCTATTCACTTTATGACATCATATAAAGTCTTGAAGTAGTGATTTCTAACTCATACGCTTATGATATTAACATAATGAGTTTATATTATGAATGGTATCATATGATCATCATTGCATATGATCATTAAAGCATCATTTTATGCATCATATCATGAATAATTCATACATATAAACATATTCATGACATATCATATAGAGGATATAAGGGGGGAAAAGAAAATGATATACAAAGCAATATTCATTAATACCGTACCAGGTCATACAGTTATTATCGATTCCCTCGATAGAATCATACAGTTATAATGCCCTCCTACGAGAGATGAGTATCGATACATACAGGAAAGAAAAATGGGGTCATTGAACCATACAGTTATAATGCCCTCCTACAAGAGATGAGTACCGATACATACAGGACCTAGTACAGGATTGTGCATAATCATACAGAAAAGAAATGAAATGTTACAGGAAAATTAGAGGGAGAATGCTAAGCATGAATGCATTCTCATAAACATACATTATCGTTCATATATCATGAAAGTATAGTGAATGAATTAATGAATGCACTACAGTTGTGCTTATATAGAGATGTTATCACACCCCGACCAGGTATGACATGCTCCCGTAGAATAGCTAATGACTCTCTCTCCAAGAAAAGAAAATCACTAACTATCCTACAAAGGATAAACCTTCCTCTTTAATTATCATGCAAGCAATACGAGTAATCAATAATGAATTTGTGGAAGAAATGAAAATAACCTTTCAAACACCCATATATTATATTTACTGCCTTAAAAGAAATAAAGATAATGAAAGACTAGTCTAAGTCCCTGCCTTCAAAAGACTCTTGCTGAATGACGGCCTGGGGATCCGGGCTCTTCAACCACCTGCTAACCTGCGTCCATCAAATGACGAACGTTGAGTATATCACTCAGTGGTGCTATAAACAAAACATATAGCGATATACAGAAATAGGTGCCATAAGCCAAACCTTTACCATTATACTATAGACCAGCGTTACCTGCAACATACATAAAGCTCTGTGTATGCCACATATAGGATTAAACTTAGATCATGCATCAGTATTAATGATCCTATGTCATGTCATCTCACAGATGGTCATATAGTAACCATAAACATATATATACCGTATCTCATATGGTCATATGACAACTATAAACACATATAATCATATAACAACCATATCACATCTTCACATATTCATAACACGCATATTCACGTCGTAATGCAATATGGTATGTCCCATGACTATTCATTCATTATCTGTGCATCGTTCATTATTAATATCATTTCTTCCCATCATAGTTATGAGGATGCAATCATCTTCAGCATTCCTCCTTTGCACAACATTCATTGTGACTTTCATTGTATTCTTTATTCATTCATGACATGTGAATGATAATGATAATGCATGAGGATGCATTTATGCTATGCATTGCCCTCTTATTTTCCTGTAACATACATTCCTTTCCTTTCTTTTATGATTGTGCACAATCTCTCTCTCATACTGGGTCCCTGTAGGTACCAGTACTCATCTCCCAAAGGAGGGCATATAATACTGTATGGTGCTTTGCACCCATTTCCTACTGTAGGTCTCGACACTCATCTCTCATTGGGAGGGCATATATCTATACGATCCCTTAAAGGAATCCATCATCATCATTATGACCCAGTATGATTGGAGCTTATAGCTCTCTTTTTCTTTCCTCTATCATCCTCATTTTATGCATGCCATGAATGTATTCATATATATATGATTCATGACATGATATGCATGCAATATTTCATGGTGCCATGTAGCACATCATTCTATCCAGGCATCTAGACATCATACATCATCTTTCGTGTCATTCACATATAAATCCTTATGCACACCAATCACATAGTTCATCATACACATAACTTACAGGTTTTATCATTCATATTATATTTCATCAATCATTTCAATCACCAACATGCAGAAACACATCATTATTTATCAAGTACATGCTTTCCCTATTCACATAAGTGTTTCATTCCTTTATCTTTCTATTTTCTGAAATGGTTAACTCATAGAAGAGTTTATCCTAATGATTCACAAGGATATAAGCATATAACGCATCCTATTAACAAGAACGTAAGTACTCCCTACTCGTTGATAATTTCCTATCAAAATATCTATCATAAGAAGCACTAACCTGTGATGGTGACACGTCTATCATATGCTCATAGTCTCTCTGTAGACTTCTTCTATCTTTAACCTTTAATTCTTGAGCTATACTTTCTCTAAATCCTGAAACCCTAATGTTCTTGAGAGTTTAGGAGAGTTTATCTTAAGGAATATATACATACTTATCCATTTCAACCCTTTTAAAAAGTCAACAATTAGTCACGTATGGCTGTACGGAATTCGATACGCCCGTACAGAATGACATCTTCTGATACCCTGTTTCCTGTGAGTGGTGGTACGCCCGTACCCATTTGGTACGCCCGTACCGCCTCAAGTTTCCTGAAAAACTAATTTCCTGCAAGCAATGGTATGGCTGTACGACCCAATGGTATGCCTGTACAGTCTCCAGGAATACTATTCCACTCAACTCTTGACCCCGGTATGCCCGTACAGAACCCGTACATCCGTACCACACTCTATTCTCAACATATAAGCCCTAAAAACTTACTCCCAAGGCACTTATACACAAGCCAAACACTCTAAAGCATTCATTCTATCATTCATAACCCATTCATCCGTGTTCTATCACGTACATCAATATAAATCATGCTTAATACATAACATCATCATCCATATTCCTCAGGCACATACACATTCACAAATATAGATACATCATCATACCTACCTCAATCCTACTATTCCTCGATCATGTATACATGCAATAATACAAGAATACTAGGGTCTCTGTCATGGATGTGACAACTCTCTCCCCCTAAACAGGAATTTCATCCCCGAAATTGTCACATCCACATTAGAGACCCTAGTAGTACACGTATGTATCTGTGTATGTATGCGATTGGTGATTGTATGGGACGTTGCTTATTTGCTTGTGTATGTCTCATGGAATAATTGCTGGTTGGGATGTGATGAGATTAGATGAGAATTAGGAAAAAAGATGATGTTTCGGGGTAGCTTAGATGGTTGCCGCCTTATTGAGAATTGTGTTTTCCTTTAGAGTATAAGGGGCAGACTATGATGCTATTGAGGACATCGAAGTGTATATGTGTGAAATGAGGTTTAGGTACCCTGGGAGTGAGCTAGAGTAGTGATGGAGATGAGAGCAGAGTTTGGTACGGGCGTACGGGTTACCGTACGGGCGTACCAAACAGGGGAATTATGGAGAGTTAAGCTCCTGGAGGCCATACGGGCGTACCGAGGAAGGGTCCGGCCGTACGCGTACTCGTAGGAAATCAGGTTTGTTAGGTGGATTGTGGTCGTACGGGCGTACCAAAAGGGTGGTACGGCCGTACCACAACTCGTAGGAGGTTAAGTTTGTTAGGGTTTTTAGTTTCGTACGGGCGTACGGGTACTGGTACGGCCGTACGCGATCGATTATTGACTTTTTAAACAGGTTTGAATGGATAGAGAAGGATCTTTTCTTAAACCTAAACTCCCCTAACCACTCTCAAAATTAGGGTTTCGGTATTTAGAGA
>CANYBF011441809.1:0-10219 GCA_948192965.1 Dalechampia spathulata | reverse complement strand
CCATGTTAAAATAAATAGAAAGAACATATTGGGTTGCATGAATCGATTCAACGTGCATTTATAAGGATGACTTGTGAGGATTCAAATGAGATGCACCAATGTTATTATGTAGGTTGTAACATATGCAACTTGTGAGGCGATCATAACGTAGGCCACACCATGAAAAATTTTTGTAAAATAATAAAACAAAAAGAAAAATCAAATTTTGTTTTCTATGATGTAAATGAAAGGAAAGTTAATCCCTTGTAGCGTATTTATTGGCTTTCGTCGAGGAAGGTTGATAAGTACGTTACGGGAGGCATGTTTCATCGGGAGAAGGTGTTACAGTCTAACCCCCAAGGACCCAAATACATTTAGGTACCTAAGAAGAAGTAAATGCATTTGTATTGATAGGTATGCTTGAGATCCAAGATTGATGAAAATAAATGGTATCTCGATAATGGATGCTCAAGGCATATGACTTGGAATGCAAGTCTTTTCTCCAACCTTGAAGAATATTCAGGAGGTGATGTTACTTTTGGAGATAACAGTATATGTAAAGTTATTGGAATTGGTAAGATTGGTAAGAATTCCAACTTTTCTTTTAACAAAATCTTGTTAGTAGATGGATTAATACACAACTTGCTTAGTAGTAGTCAATTATATGATAATGGCTTTAAGGTAGTTTTTAATTCTAAAGGTTGTTTTGTGCATAGGATAAATGATAATAAGCTAGTCTTTTAAGGAGAAAGAATAGAAAATATATACATGATTGATTTAGATTCTATTCCTAACAAGAATGTGAAGTGTCTTGTGTTTGTAAGTGAAGATTCTTGGTTGTGGCATAAAAGGCTTGGACATGCCAGTTTCGAAAGCATTGGAGATCTCAGGAAGAATGAACATGTGGTAGGACTTCCAAAGATCAAATTTGCTAAGGATAAGGTATGTGAAGCGTGCCAAATGGGAAAACAGGTAAAATCTTCATTTAAAGCTAAAAACAAGGTAACTTCTACTAAACCTCTTCAATTATTGCATATGGATTTATTTGGTCCAACTAGGGTAGCTAGTTTAGGTGGTATGCAGTATGCACTTGTTATTGTTGATGATTACTCTAGATTTACTTGGGTTTCATTCTTAGCTCATAAAGATGAAGCATTTAATGCTTTTCAAAATGTTACTAAAAGAATGCAAAATGAAAAGGGTTACTATATTTTCTCTATTAGAAGTAATCATGGAAAAGAATTTCAAACTGATAGTTTTAAATCTTTTTATGAATCACTTGGAATTCACCATAAATTTTCATCTCCTAGAACTCCTCAACAAAATGGGGTAGTTGAAGGAAAAATCGGACTCTTTATGACATGGCACGCACTATGCTTAATGAGTATCAATTGCCTTCATACTTTTGGGCCGAAGTGGTCAATACCGCTTGTTATGTCACTAATTGAGTTCATTTGAAACCAATTTTAAATAAAACTCTTTATGAGCTATAGAATGGTAGAAAACCAAGAATTTCATACTTTAGAGTATTTGGTTGCAAGTGCTATATTTTGAATACCAAGGACAATCTTGGAAAATTTGATTCCAAAATGGATGAAGGTCTTTTCTTAGGTTATGCAACTTCTAGTAAATCATATAGGGTATTTAACAAACATTCTTTAGTTGTTGAGGAATCAATGCATATTATTTTTGATGAAACTAACTCCCTTGGTGTAAGAAAGGATAATATTGATGATGATGTAGGAATCTTAATGGAACAAGGAGATGAGAAAGAACATTAACAAGACGTTATTCCCAAAGATGCTGAAAAGGAAGAAGTGGATGATCTTCCTCCTCACCTAGCTGCTACATATATCGAGCATGATCTTCCAAAGGAGTGGCAATTTCCAAAAGGACACTCCAAGGAGCAAATCATAGGTGAAACATCAAAAGAGATAATAACTTGTTCTAAGTTTAAAGACATTCACAACAACCTTGCATTTATTTCCCAAATAGAGCCTAAGAATGTTAAAGATGCCTTAAATGATGATAGTTAAGTGTTAGCTATGCAAGATGAGTTGAATCAATTTGATAGGAATAAAGTGTGGACCTTAGTGCCTAAGCCTAAAGATGTGTCAATTATAGGTACTAGATGGGTATTTAGGAATAAGTTTGATGAAGATAATGTTATAACTAGGAATAAAGCTAGACTTGTAGCTCAAGGGTATTGTCAAGAGAAAGGAATATATTTCTATGAAACTTTTGTTCCTATGGTTAGATTATAATTTATTCAGATGTTACTGGCATATGCATCTCATATGAACTTTAAACTTTTTCAAATGAATGTTAAAAGTGCTTTTCTAAATGGTTTTATAAATGAAGAAGTTTATGTTGCACAACTCCCTGGTTTTGAAGACTTTGAATTTCCAAACCATGTTTTCAAACTTACCAAAACTTTATATTGTCTTAAACAAGCCCCTAGAGCTTGGTATGATAGGTTAAGTAGCTTTTTAACTGATCATGGTTTTAATAAAGGCAACGCAGACACTACACTTTTCATTAAGCATTACAAACATGATATTCTACTTGTTCAAATTTATGTGGATGATATCATATTTGGTACTACTAATGAAAATTTGTGCAAGGAGTTCTCTGAGTGCATGCAAGGAGAATTTGAAATAAGCATGATGGGAGAATTGAAGTACTTCTGAGGACTTCAAGTCAAACAATGTGAAGATGGAATCTTCATCAACCAATTCAAGTACACTCAAGAGATGCTCAAGAAGTTTGGATTGGAAGACGCTAAAGCTAGCAAAACACCAATGAGCACAACTACAAAACTATCATTGGATGAAAACGACAAGCAAGTATATCAAAAGAAATATAGAGGTATGATAGGTAGTTTGTTGTACCTAACTGCTTCTAGGTCAGACATTATGTTTGTTGTGTGTATGTGTGCTAGATTTCAATCCTCTCCTAGGGAATCTCACTTGAGTACTGTGAAAAGAATTTGTAAATACTTAATTGGAACTATACATTATGGTTTGTGGTATGCTAAGAATGATTCTTTTGATTTGATTGCTTATTCTGATGCTGATTTTGCTGGAAATTTGTTAGATAGGAAAAGTACTTCAGGTACTTATCATTTCTTAGGAAATTGTTTGGTTTCTTGGTTTAGCAAGAAACAAAATTATTTATCTTTATTTACTGCTGAATCTGAATATATATCTGTGGGTTGTTGTTGTTCTCAAGTACTTTGGATTCAACAATAATTAAGGGATAACAATGTTTGTGTTTCTTGTACTTCAATTAAATGTGATAATAGTAGTACTATAAACTTATCTAGGAATCCCATTCAGCATTCTAGGACTAAACACATTAACATTAGGCATCATTTCCTGCGTGATAATATGCAAAAAGGGAAGGTTGTATTAGAATTTATTAATACAACTCACCAATTGGCCAATATTTTTATAAAACCCCTGAGTGAAGAGTGATTAAATTTCATCAAACATGAATTAGGAATGATAGATGGGTCATTTTTGAAATAAGAGTGGTTGGTAGACTTCAAAAACTTCAAGAAAATTCAGAAAACTTTCAAAAAATTTTCATTTTTAAGTCCCATACAACCGTACGACATGTGGTACGCCCGTATGGATCCTCATTGATCAATTCCTAACTTTCTTGCAATATCTGGTACGGCCTGTACTTATTTCAGTATGATCATACGTCATGTGGTACGGTCGTACTAAGTTTAGTACGCCCATACGTGTTCATTTCTAAGATTTTCTTCTAAAAGCCTCGTACGGCCATACGCTTGGTTGGTACGCCCGTACGCGATCTTGAATTCTAAATGTCTGCAGTTGGTATGGCCATATGTATCACCCGTACGCCCGTACGCGATATGAATTTTCAAGGCATTTTTGGCTCATACGGCCGTACGCCCATACGCGATGTGAAAAACGATTTTTAAAGCTCATTTTTCTCATTTGTCACTCATCTTCACTCAGTTTTCTCTCAAATTTCCTCTGAAATCCTCTCCAAAACACTCCCAATCTTTTACATTTTGCTTGCTTGTTCTATACTCGTCATTTTAGGTTTGCTTTTCAATCCTTTAGCTGTTTTTCTATTCTAATTTTACTATTTCATTACTTTTTAGTGCCTTTTTTGAACTTTTGATTTTCTGATTATTCTAGGCTATTTTAGCTCTAGGTTCTTTAGAGTTTCTTGCTTAGGATTATGTTTAGGACTTGCGTATCAAATTTCATTAATTTCCGTGCAAGTTCCATTTTTTAGTTTTTCAAAACTCACCGTTGTTCTGCCGAAGTTTTTAAAATTCTATTTTTTAACCTTTTTACTTATTTTTTCACTATTTTCACTTATGTCTGATCCTGTTGATTGCGGTGGCTCTTTCTCACAGAGAGTCAAATGCACCGTACGTCCTAGCTCTAGTCCTCACAGTGCCACTTCTACTTCTGCAGTCAGGACTACTATTCTGAGTAAGAAAGTTTTCTCTCACTCTCAATTTATATGTTATCTTACACTCTATCAGACCGAATTGGAGGATGAAGTTCTGAGATATTTGGCCAATGTACATTGGTCAAACTTCACCTTTCTACTTAACCAATTTATTCAGTCTGTAGCTCTTGAGTTCCTACAGATATTTTCTCTGTCTACCTCCTTCTCCTGTACTTTCAGACTCTTTCGAAGGCATCACTCGCTTTCTGCTTCAGAGTTTGATGCTTTGTTTGGGTTTTCCACTGATGGCATTGTAAATGTCAAATCTGCAGTCTTTGACCGCAATACTTTCTGAAGGGATATCGCCCTCAACACCTCTTTCTGTCCATCTCGTCAGAAGGCCTCGTGCCTTAAATCTCTCACTCTTTTCTATTGTCATAGACTAATTTCCTATCTTATCTTTGAGAGATCCGAGTCTAATGATACTATTACTGGCCCGGACCTTATATTTTTTTACTGTATGGTCACAGGTACCCCCATTCAGTTTGGCACTGGCTTCAGATCTCTTTCCATGAGGTCGGCGTTCAGAAGTAGCCTGGCAAGGCTATCCTTTTTGGTCCTCACATCCTTCATATTTGCCAGCAGCTACAGGCCTTTCCCCCTACTCACCCTTCTCCTAGACCGCGAGGTCCAAACCTTGATCTCTCGTTCATTGAGCACTCCATGCTCCTTGAGCGTACTTTTGATGACGCGTTCATCATTCACACTAAGGACATTTCTAGATGACTCGATCATCTTTGGTCATTGGAGCTTTCCAATGATACTATCTCAATCTATGGCCGACGTGTTGTAGAGGTCCTTTAGCACCTACAGGTTCCACTACCAGATGATACTCCTGCAGAGTGGCGTGACCAGTCTAATCCTTTTGCCAATGCCACATGCCAAGCGGCTCTTAGCCATAAACGACAACATCACTTCTCTGACGGATCTTCTTCTTCGGCTGCTGTTCCTGATCTTACTGATCCAGCTACCACTTTTACTGCTCCTGGTGCTGCTGCTGCTCCTTCAGATTCTATTTATCAACAGCTTACCACTATCATTGCTTGACTCGATCGCTTGGATAACTTCAAGAGTCGTTTCGACCATATTGACCAGCAGCTTGGATATCTTAAGCAACAGTCTACTCTTTTTGGTCAGCAGCTTGAGCAGCATGTTGCTAACTTTCATGAGTTTCAGACCTTTACCTCTGAGACTCTACACTCTATCAGCGTGATGATGGATCCATTTATTATTCCTCCACCGAGTCCACCTCCTCCTCAAGACCCCTAGTGATTTATTATTTTTGATGTTGTCAAAGGGGGAGATGTTTTATGATTTCTAGTGGAGTTGATTGTTAGATTTTTTATTTCTATGATTATTTTTGATATTTCGATGTTATTATTATACTAAACATCTTTTGATATTATATATGATGTTTGTTCAGTTTATTTGATTTTGTTGATTATATTGTGTTATAACTATCTTTGATTTTATTGATTATGTTGTGTTATGACTATCTTTGATTTTGTTGATTATCTCTTTTCTTTGTGCTTGTTTGATAACTTATAGTTACATGGCATATATTCTAAAACAAAGGGGGAGATTTCTAAAATTTTTAAATCAAAATTTTATTTAAATGAGTTTTTGCAAATTGAACTTAAATTGATTGCCAACATCAAAAAGGGGGAGATTGTTAGACCCTAGGTTTTGATGTATGAGTCATGTGTGAGTCAATTTAAGTTATTTGCAAGTTTTTAATAGTGTTTTTGTATTGGTACAAGCATACCGATTTTGGTACGGGTGTACCAAATAGCTTAGTTAAGTGGTAGGGTCATACGGCTGACCGTACCTAGTTAGAACTGTTTTATAGAGAATGGTATGGGCGTACCATTGGTTGGTACGAGCGTACCGTTACTCACAGGAAAATGGTTTGTCAGTAAACCTGTTTTGGTACGGGTGTACCATTGGATAGTACGATCGTACATGAGCTCGTAGGAAAATTGCTTGTCAGGAAAATTGGTTTGGTACGGGTGTATCAAATGATGGTACGACCGTACCACATTTCCCTCTTATTTTCCAACGGTAAAATTTAAATCCGTACGGGCATACAATGACTGGTATGGCCATACGTGACTTTTAAGAAAGGTTTTAAACACTTTCTAACGACTATTTTCATATAGAACTTTCATATCTTTTGATCCTAACAGCTACTTCTGTAGACCATTTTCATTCTATTGATCATCTATTGTCAAGAATAAGTAATTCTAATTGTATTTTATGTATTTTTCTATTGAAATCTCTCTTCTATTGTATTCTCACTTATGAAAGCTAGGGTTTACTTTAATGGGTTGGTGTGTGATTAATGCTTGGGCATTAATTTGTATTTGAGAGATTGTAAAGTTGATTTTGTAAAGGTTTGAGTATGAGCCTAGAAAACACTGAGGTTTTTGGATTCATTTATAGAATCCCAATTGTAAATTGATTGAGATTTAGTGGAAACCTAAGTCAAGACTTAGGAGAAGTGAACGTAGGCAAGAGAAGTGGACGTAGGCAAGAGTTGCCTTTTGCAAAGGGATTTTCAAAGGCATAGTACCAGATAAATTACCCTACCAGCTTAGTTAAAAGATTATGTCACTTTTATTAATGAAAGTACATCCAGTGTCTTACTAAATGACACTTCAAACACCCAAACACCAGACTTGAAACACATGTGTTTCATGGCAAAGGTATATGCAATTCATGAACTAAAATCATATGATAAGGCTAAAGAGGATAGTAAGTAAGCTGATGCTATGCCAACTGAAATTCAAGCTCTAGAAAGTAACAACACATGGAAGTTAGTTCCATTGCCTAAAGGGAAAAAGGCTATCACTTCTAAGTGGGTGTACATAATTAAATACAATTCAGATGGTATTATTGATAAGTACAAGGCTCGACTGATGATCAAAGGTATTAATCAGCAAGTAGGGGTGGATTATAATGATAGTTTTTCAACTGTAGCTAAGCATATTACCGTCAAAATATTTTTGGCTGTTACTATGACTTTAAGTTTGAAAATTCAATAATTAGATATTAATAACGTACACTTGTATAGTCATCTAGAAGAGGAAGTCTACTTACAACCACCAGAAGGGTACACAAAAGTCAAGCAAGGTGAAGTTTACAAGTTAAACAAAAGCTTATATAGTCTTAAGCAAGCTGGAAGGAAATAGAATAAGGAAATTACATAGGTATTAATTAACTATGATTTTGTTCAATCATCAACAGATCACTGTTTGTTCATAAAATGTAAGAGTTTCAATTTTACTACTTTGCTTATTTATGTAGATGACCTTTTATTAGCAAGTAATGATAGCATGAAAATAGAATAAGTCAAGACTTATCTGGATAAAGCTTTTACAATCAAGGACTTGGGATATGCTTGATATTTTCTTGGGTTTGAGTTGACTTATACTCCTACTGGGTTATTTCTTAGTTAGCAAAAATACATTTCAAATATGCTTTCTTGATTTTGGCTTGAAAAATGCCAAAACTTGTCAATTCCTTATGTCAAAAAAGTTGTGTTAGATAATGAACACTCAAATTTACTACTAGAACCAGAGAAATATTGAAGGCTCATCAAAAGTTACTTTACTTAGGCTTTACTCAGTTGGACATCTCTTTATCTACTCAACATCTAAGCCAATTCATGCAATAGCTAAGAGAAGCTCACTGGTAAGTGACACTTCAAGTCATGAGATATCTTAAATAGAGTTTGAATAAGTAAATTTTTTTATCTCTCCTTATCAGATTTGAAATTGCATGCCTTCTATGACTCTAATTGAGCATCTTGCCCTTTTTCTCACAAATCTATTACTAGATACTATGTTATCCTTGATCCTTTTTTAGTTTCCTGGAAAGTTAAGAAGTAATTTATTGTTAGCCATTTATCTGCAGAGGTAAAGTATAGCAGCATGGAAGTACAATTTATGAAATAAAATGGTTAACTTACTAACTACAAGATCTCAGTGTTGATATCTCTTCATCTGTACCCTTACAAGATAATAATCAAGTCACCATCCATATCGTTCATAACCTTATTTTCCATGAACAAACCAAACATCTGGAAATTGACTGACATTTGATTTATGACTATATCCAATACGACTCATTGACAATGGTACACGTTCTATCTTAGTTTCAATTAATAGATCTTTTCACGAAACCATTGAACATAACCCTTTTTCTTCATCATCTGCTTAATATGGGACTTGTTGAGTTTGTTGCATCTCCATCTTGAAGGGGGAGTTTGTAGATCTTGAAGAGAGAAGAAGAGCAAAATGAAAGTAGATGAAAAGGGTTAAGATCTGACATAGAAAGAGAAGAAAGAAGAAAAGCAAAATGAAAGTAGATGAAAAGGGTTCAGATCTGGCATAGAAAAAGAAGAAAGAAGAAGAGCAAAATGAAAGTAGATGAAAAGGTTTGAGCTGTTCTCTCAACCAATGCATGTGTTTTTGTTTTTGCTAATGAAAGTAACGTGGAAAGGATGCTTCTAAAATATGGTTAACCCAACAATATTTGGGTAATACCAAAAACAATCATGGGCAAATAGATAGTTGTTGCAACTGTATAGTTTTATTTTAATTCTAAACAAATTTATGTTAGAAATTAAAATTATATGTGAAACTCCAATACCATGATAAATGTAAAGACAACTGTCAACTAGTTCAATTGAGATGATGATTGATTTATTTTGTGTACAAGTTAAGTAATTAGGCATGGTTATCTAATGTTTTTGCAGAAGAAGTATGAGTCTTTGCACTACTTTTTTCTCTATATATCTTTGTTCCAAAGAGGCAGAATGTACGTGCTTGCAAACTCATTTTAATGGTAAATTACCATTTCATATTTCTAAGCCTTTTATTTTTTAATTAGTTGATTTTGTAATTTGTATTTATGAGTTTTGCAATCATTATTTTAAAACACCAACAATTTGTATATAACATAATTTAATGGAAGAGTGATGTATATTTGTGTACGAAAACCTTCACTAGAGCTATATATATGTTACCATTACATAGTGAAAATACAAGAGAAATTTTTCTACAAAATTCTATTTCTCTACAAGATCTCACATGGAGGAAAAATTAAAGAGTTTATAATTGAAGGGTCAATAAACCAAATTGCAATTGGTATTTTGGCAGCATGATGAACTCTTCACTAAAAGTCTAATCCATTTGTCAGTATTTTGGACCTGCATTCTTCCAGCTACTTTGGATCTGCATTCTGCCAGCTACTTTGGACCGAGCTAACCCAATTCTGAATTGAACCTTCCCATGCTTCCGTAACCCAACAGCTACAAACAAGTCTTAAACAGCATACTTCTCGCGGGTTTAGAAAGTATTCTGTTTACGCTATACGCAGAATGGGTGGACCTGGAAGGGTTAGGCTTGCTCAATTAGTATACCATGATCAAAGAAAAGTCGTTTAGATATAAGAATGTGGTTTTATGTCTCAAGATTTTGACTTGAAGTGGCTGATAAAAGCTATCATAGAGTCCACCTAAGGCTGCCCTGCCAACTGCTTAACTACGGATTCTTATTAAAATAGTAAAAAAAGAAGGGATAATTACGGGATTACACAAATTATATAATTGGGTTTTCTAAAAACCCAGCCCAAAAAGTATTTCTTTCATCTTTCCCCAATTTCTTTTAGGTATACAACATTCTCAATTTTTTTTTCAAGAATACCCACTTCTCACTTTTGCGTGAATTTCTCATTTTCT
>CANYBF011441566.1:0-11741 GCA_948192965.1 Dalechampia spathulata | reverse complement strand
ATCATGATGGCAACACCCATTGTTGAAGAAATGGATGAATCAGAAACTACAGGTGCTTCTACTCCTCCTCGAGGTCCAAATGTCCAATCCATAACCAAGCCCATTGCTGGCCCATGGTTTACTCTCGATGATCTTCCTCCTGATCAGTGGCATTCTAGAATCTTAGAATTTAATGCTTGGATTGACCTACAGATGAACCAGCCTGGTGCAACATTACAAGCTGTTCTCACTGAGTTTACAACTCGGTTCACTGGCACTCTTAGAGAATGGTTTCAAAACCTCTCAGTCTATGAAAGGACCAACTTCATTGAAGTACAGTCGGCAGACATGACACTTAATGGTATTCATCTATAGTTTTTAGGTGATTACACATTAATCCACAGGTAAAGGAAGCAGATTTTCTTTGAAAGAAAGTGTTGTTCTTACAACGTCAAACATCTCAACTTTCATTACAAGGAAATGTCTAAGATCTATTATGAGATTGGTGGAATCCATGACCCCAATCTAAAGTATACATTCATCAAGTCCTTTCCAGATGAGATCCACGACAGCATTTATAATCTTATTCATGAAACTGGGAAAGATGTTTCTCAAATCACTCTCGGTGAAATTTGGCAGTTTGTTCATGCAAGCATTCAGAAGCTTTGTGCTCAACAGCAATTGTTTAGGAAGGTTTCAAAAGGTGATGTCAAGCTAACCAAAGCATGCGATAAAAGACTCTTGAAGATTAAGTGCAAAGATAAAGCTTGTGATTGTAAGATCAAAAAGTCTGCACATTACAAACAGTACAAGGCCACTCACAAGAAGCAGTTTCGGCCCAAGAAATTTAAGTTTTACAGGAAAAAGTCAGCCTAGTCCACTAAGGCTAACAGGTGTTACATTTGTGGAAAGAAAGGACACTTTGCCAAAACTTGTTGGCAGAATCCAAAGAAGACAGCTCAGCTTCTCCAGTAAGTTGCAGCAATCACGCTAGCTACAGAGCACGATCTTGAGTCTATTTATAGTGAGGATGATCAGCCTTCTCCAGCCACACTCTTCTCTCTCCCCTCCTACTCTTCAGATTCAGATTCCTCTTATTCGTCTTCAGATTCTGACTTTGAGTTTCCTTCTATCAATACCATGGCCTCACTTCCTTCTCCCTCAGTTAAACAAGAAAAATTTGACCCTGACTTTCCTTATCTTTATCCCGTTCAAGAATACAGGATACCCTACTGTTCACCTATAAATACAGCCATACTTTCTATTGTATTACCCAGCCATCATAGTCCACCTCATAGTGACCCTGAACCACCTTTTTCCAAACAACCTTCCACAGCCTTTTCTGAATATAACCACTCAACCAATACTGCAGATGATTCTGATATAGCTACATCATCCCATCCTTTACCTCTTGTTTACTGTAAGGTTTTCCCCAGTAAATATGCTAAACCTATTGCAGCTGTTGCTCTTTTAGATACTGGTTCTTTAGCTACCATGGTAAATCCAAATCTTCTTCCTCCCCACTGTTGGAAGAAAAGTCCTCGTCACTTTACCACAGTATCTGGTGAACCCTACAGAACATCTTTTGAGTCTCGTCACAAAGTTGGCATTCAATTCTTCCCCAACTGTACAGTTTGGCTTAAAGTTGTTGGATGCACTTTATTTGAAAGGGATGTGCTTTTCGGTTTTGATGCCTACAGTCAAGCTAAAAGTCTTAGAATTCTTCCAGAAGGTATCAGTTTCAAAGGTCAACAAAAGCCATACACTCATATCCCTCAGTTATGTTCTCTAACTTCTGTACCTCCTGATTTTTCCTCCTTTCAAGACTTCTTTAAACCATGTTGTGCAGACTCTCATAAAACCTTTAGCCATCCTTCTCCCCTGTACAAAAATCCAGACTTTTTCATTACTCTTCCCTTCAAACTCAATGAAGACATAAACCCTACCAAGGCTACACATCCAGGTATGTCTCCTGCTGATTTAGCTCTTGCCCAAGCAGAACTTAAAGAGCTCCTCGAACAAGGTTTAATTGAACCAACCCAGTCTCCCTGGGCTTGTCAGGCATTCTATGTCAATAAGCGTTCAGAGATAGTACGTGGAAAGAAAAGACTCGTCATCAATTATGCTCCACTTAACCACTTTCTAGCAGATAACAAGTTTCCTCTTCCTAAGATCTCTACTCTCCTCACACAGATCAAACATGCTAAGTATTTCTCAAAGTTTGATCTAAAGTCAGGTTTTTGGCAACTTGGAATCCATCCTGAAGAATGCTACAAGACAGCTTTCTATGTGCCTAACGCACAGTATCAATGGACTGTTATGCACTTTGGGTTAAAGACAGCCCCATCCATATTCCAGAAAGCAATGGTTCGAATCTTTCAGCCTCTCCTCCATTCTTGTGTCATCTATATTGATGACATTCTTCTCTTCTCTTCCACCATTGAAGACCACCAGAAGCTCCTCAACGAATTTCATTCTTTGATTCACTCCTATGGTGTCATGCTCTCAGAAAAGAAGTCCTTTATTGGTCAAAAGGAAATTGATTTCCTTGGTCTCGTCCTTCGAGATGGACAATACAAGCCTGGCCCACATTTGATAGAACAAGTGGCAACATTTCCTGAAATTGACCTCTCGAGAAAACAGATTCAACAATTCCTTGGTATGATTAATTATATCAGGGATTTCCTTCCTAAAGTTGCTAAACACACATGTCATCTTTCCTGCATGTTAAAAAAGAATGCCCCACAATGGACATCTGTACAGACTGAAGCAATAAGACAACTCAAAGTCTTAGCAGCTGCTCCTCTTCCATTGATCATTCCCAAAGATGACAGCACCCTTATTCTACAGACCGATGCTAGTGACACAGCATGGGGTGCCATCCTTATAGAAAAACAAGATACTGTTGAATTCCTGTGCAAACACGCCTCAGGAACTTTTTCAGAAGCAGAACTCTATTACCATTCCACAATCAAAGAAGTCTTAGCTGTCAAGCAAGGATCAAGAAGTTTGAATTCTTTCTTGCCTCCAGACACTTTATCATCAAAATGGACAACTTTGCTTTTCCAAAGATTCTTGAATACAAAGGCAGACATCTACCAGATAGGCATCTACTCAGACTCTCTGAGTGGTTTTCCAGGTATGACTTTGAAGTACAGCACATTAAAGGAGAAAAGAATCTGAAAAAGTTCCTGACGCGTGTTTGCACAGGAATTCAACAGTATCTTGTTTTTCTAGAAGGATGGCACCCCATGCTGTGTCACTAGCATCGGTCTATAGAATAAGGGTGTTGTCATCTTTGGGAATGATCAATGGAAGAGGAGCAGCTGCTAAGACTTTGAGTTGTCTTAAAAAAAATTTTATCATTGATAAATGATCATGTTTTAAATTTACCCGACTTTTCTTTATAGTTATATTTTTTCATATAGATTTTAATCATTCATTTTAAAATAATGAATTCATAATTATTCAATATTATTACTAAATGATAATGAAAAATAATTTTTCTTAAATTTCAAATAACTTAAATTGAATTTGAAATAATTTTAAGAAAGAAAAATAATCTTTCAAATAAATTTTAAGAATACAATATTTTAAAAAATTCAAACTTATGATCCACCAATTAAATGGATCAATATCCAATATGGGTTTTATTACTTCATTTCGTAACACTTGACTTATTAAATTATTTTGCTGTTGAAAAAGGAAAGTATGTAATGTTAAACAAAAAAGAAAAAGAAAAGAGAAAAGGGGAAAGCATAATATCCAAATATCTGACACTTTGTTTCAATTGGGAATAAAGAAGCATATGGTCGAGCCAATCATGACATACTTTAATGAGAAACTTGGACAGAAAACCAAAACCTTCAAATTTTCACACCTCAGCAATCGTTTAACTTCCTATGATTAAGGCCACCGACTCTTCTCCTATTCTGCTTTTCACCTTTTTTTTATTGTTATTTTTCTTCAAAATTATCATTTCTGCAGATGAAAGGCAACAGATCTCTATAACTGATTAATTCACCTGTCGGTGATTAACAGTCACACACTTATTCACTACAACAATCTATTATTAAATTTAATTGATACATGATGTATTGATGACCACTTTTCGATCACAGTTCTATTGATGATGAGTCGATTGAAAAATTTTATCTATTATTAATTAATTAATATTTTATAATGTAATTTTGATTTAATAAATACAAACTACTGTATTAACTAAAATTTTAAAAACATTAATTAATTTATATTATCATATTACAATTACAAATAGAAAACATTAACTCTCATCTTTCATTTAATGACTTTTTGAATCCAGAGATTTCTTTTCTGTGTTTTTGTTTTTTCCTCCAGGAATTAAAATTATTGTTCAATAATTCGAGTAGGAGAGACTCGAGTAATGGGTAGCGATGGGATATTGTTGGGATCTGAACACGTGGGAATCACATGGGCAAGAGTGGATTTGTACAGAAGAAGATAGCTGGCACTTGCCGTTGATTCACTCTAATATTTTAGGACTTGTTTGAATGGGAAACATAAATTTCCCCAAATTTCTATTTTTGAAATAAAAAAAATAAAATCTATAAATTTAAAAAATATTTATATAATAAAATCAGACTAGCTTATTGCCATACCTAATCTTATAAGCTTCCCTTTTCAATATCCTATCGGTCCGGGTATGGAAACCATGTATACCAAAGTAGAAAAAAATTCCAAAATCTAATTAATTAAAATAAATGAGAGGATTTTAAGATACAGTAACTTGGAAATATCAATTGAAACTTTGAAAAAAAAATATATTTTATTGGTTATTGAAATCCAAATTTATTCCTTTTTCTAGGAAGATGCCAATCACCAGCACATCTCTGACTTTCCACGCGGTTAGTGTCTATGATTAATCTATTCAACATGTTCAGAAGAGTTATTTCTTTTTAAAGAAAAACACACACACATGTATATTTAATTCAAGATTTTTAATTGAAAATATAAATTATTTATTATTTTATAATTCAAATAAAATTTCAAATATAATCATTACATTTTACTGTAAAATAACAAATGTATCTTTTATTTTTAAAAGATATAACAGTCCATAAAGTAAATACATGAAATTGCCATATCTTATAATATCATAATAGTTGAAAGATATACATATGTATATCATATAATAATCTAACCTTCATTTTTCTTATCTTGAAAAGATAGTGATTAATCTACTGGATTATTTTATACTATTTAATTTGGATGACTAAATAAAAGAATATTTAGTACACTTTCTCAACATATATAAGAAAGAGGTGGACATCAACTTCATCCAACTCTTTCTTTACAATTATTCTTCAACACTCCTCAAAACTTTCTTTTAAAATCCCTGAACTTTTCTCTCCCTCCAAACACTCATTTAGCAGCTCTACACGGAGAAACAAGTAATTTAGAAGAAAATCACCATTGTAAAGATCAAACTATAAAAAAGGAAAAAAGAGAGAACAAAAAAAGAAATGGGTTCACCTCCGGACACGAGCAAAACCATAAAGCTAGAGAAATATCAGAGTTATCTCCGCAAAGTTCACACCACTAAACTCCTCAATGCATCTTTTAAATTCCTTTTCCGTTTTACACTTCTTATAGCGCTTATATTCCTTCTCTTCTTCACCATCAATTCTCCTCCATTTTTGCATCACCAACATGGCCATCTTCACCGCCGTAGCTTCCTCTCTACCCCTTTCTTTGCCTCATCTTCCTCTGCTATCGGCGGCGGTGCAGCCTGGGAAAAGAAGGTCCGTCACTCTTCCACTCCACGCCGTCCAAATGGGTTCTCAATCCTGGTTACAGGAGCTGCAGGATTCGTAGGATCACACTGCTCGCTTGCTCTGAAGAAGCGAGGCGATGGGGTTCTTGGGCTGGACAATTTTAACAACTACTACGATCCATCGCTTAAACGAGCTAGACAACAGCTCCTTCTCAAGCATCAGGTTTTTATAGTCGAAGGTGATATCAATGATGCCCAGTTACTTGCCAAGCTTTTCGACGTGGTCCCATTCACTCATGTGCTCCATCTAGCGGCACAAGCTGGTGTTCGATATGCCATCCAAAACCCACAATCTTATATTAGTTCCAACATTGCTGGTTTCGTTAACCTTCTTGAAACAGCTAAAAAAGCGGACCCCCAACCGGCAATCGTGTGGGCTTCATCAAGTTCTGTTTACGGTTTAAACACTCAAGTACCCTTTTCAGAAAGAGACAGGACGGATAAGCCGGCGAGTTTGTACGCAGCAACGAAGAAAGCCGGGGAGGAAATAGCTCACACTTACAATCATATTTACGGTCTTTCCCTAACAGGCCTGCGATTCTTCACTGTGTACGGTCCTTGGGGAAGACCGGACATGGCATATTTCTTCTTCACTAAGGATATCTTGCAAGGGAAAGAAATAGATATCTATCAAACACCGGATGAGAAACAGGTGGCTCGTGATTTCACTTACATCAACGACGTGGTGAAAGGATGCATTGGTGCGTTAGACACGGCGGAGAAAAGCACAGGCAGTGGCGGGAAAAAGAAAGGCCCGGCTCAATTAAGAGTGTACAATCTCGGCAATACATCGCCAGTGCCAGTTGGGAAATTGGTGTCGATTTTGGAGAATTTGTTGAACACGAAAGCCAAGAAGGATATCATCAAAATGCCAAGAAATGGTGATGTGCCATTCACTCATGCCAACGTTAGTCTGGCTTTCAAAGATTTCGGGTACAAGCCAACCACAGACTTGACCACTGGATTGAGAAAATTTGTCAAATGGTATGTTGGATATTACGGCATTCAAACAAAGGTAAAAAAGGAAAGCGAGTCTAATAATAATTGATCGTCCCACTGGAGGCACCCAGGATTGCCATGACCGAACCTCGGATCTGTTCTCAAATTCTCCGAAGAAAGGATACCAACGACCTCCATCGGGTCGGACCAAAATGGGTCAAGGATTTTACATTAAATTATAAAATGTGGGTTATATTATTTTTTTTCTTTGTGGAAACATTAATGAGTAGTTAGGATACAAGGAAATAGAATTTATATAAAAAGAAATGTGAATAAATGTGAAGTTTTGAGTGTAATAATTATGGCTCGACCATAAATTTATATTTCAAAAAGAAACGGAAGTTGAAGAAGAATGATGAAATCAAAGATTCTTGTTCCATTTGTGTGGGTTTTCAATAGCTTTGCTTTTTGTTTGTCCATATTAGCTATTTCTTTGCTTCAATGAATAATGGACTTTCGTGTGGTAAAACAAAGAGAGATGATAAAAAAGAAGGAAAATTGTAATGGAGGTTAGATTTTAGGTTTTGTTTTTAAGTAAATATTATGTTGATTAACATTTAAATTTTTATCATTTTTAAGTTATGAAATGATAGTTATATCTGTAATAATAATTTAATTTTAAATGATTTATTTTTTAGTTTTCATAGACTTTTTTATCGATTTTCTTTCTTCTCCTTCGGCTTGACTTCTTTATTCATAAACTTTCTCATTCTTTTTATTTTTAATTTTTCTTTTTCCTAGATATCTTGCATTTTACGTGGATTGATGTTAGATTTGAATTTTTCAGTTGTTACTGGTTGCATTCATTATTTTTTTTTCTCAATCTATACTTTGTTTGGTTGTTTTTCTTAATTTTTTCATAATCTTTATATTTCATTATGTATTTTTGTTCGTTTTCATATTTATTCAGACTCAGATCTTGAATTTGACTTTTGTGTTTGTTCGATTTTGTGTAATTGTTTATTCATTCTTATTTATTTTTATATTAACTATTTTTATTCTTTGATACCTTAGTTGATTGTTATGTTCATTTGACTTTCTTGTTTCGTTGTTTTGTTTTGTTGTTTACACTATAATTAGTGTATTATTGTTTAGAATTTTGATTAATTACATTTCTATTTGTAATTGTATTGTGTGTTATTTTACTTTTGTTATTGTACTGGTATTTGGGTATTGACATTATCTTTTGTATGTATTAATTACTATTATATTTTTCAATTATAGGTATTTTATTTTTTATTGTTGATGTATTTTTTATTTTTATTGATTGAATTATGTATATATTATTTTCTATTCTTGTTTGTTGTTCTTTATCTTCTTGTCTTACCTATATCTACAACATTTACATCTACTACATTTATTAATATTGTTTCGGTGATTTTGTTTTACCTTTTACAGTTTCATTATATCATATATATCTACTTCTTTAGATTATGGTAGTTCTTCTTCTATTATATCTTCTTGTGTCATACTAAGTAGGAATGATTGTTTAGGTTTATGTGTAGATTTCTAATTTTTTGGGGATAAATATTTTACTAAGATATCTTTTGATTTTGATGTCAATATTGGGAATGAGTTTCTTAGCAAACTTATGTTGTAGAATTTAATGTATCTGATTGTAATGTGATAAAATTTTTTCCATATTAAACGTTCAATTGTTAACTGCTTTATGATTAGCTGTGTTGAACATGGTTGTATATGGTTTATGTGAGCATTGAAGTATAGTGGGAGGGATATTTAGGTTATTAGGAAATATATTAATAAACATACATGTTCTCGTGATGTGTTAAGTAATGATCATTGCCATGCAAGTAATCATTTGGTTGCAGAGTTTCTTAAAGAATATATAAGTAGAGGCATAAATAGTGAATGAAAGCCTAAGAGTATTATGAATTTAATGCTTGATAGATATGGTTTAGGTGTTAGTTATTAAAAAGCTTGAAAGGCTAAACAATATGCATTTGATTCTATCTGTGGTTCATCATATATGTCTTATAAGATTATCTCATTAGTTTGCTTTATTATTCAACGAAAAAATTTTGGTAAGTTATTCTTAAGTTTGTAAGCTTTATATACTTTTATTTACCTTTTATCTACTTTCTTGATTTTGTACATTTTACTTTTCAAGTTCAATTACTTCTTCTGAAAGAGATTCTGAGAATAAGTTTTTGTATTATTTTATGTGTTTTGATGCATCTATTAAGGGGTGGCATAGTTGTAGGTTGATTATTCCCGTAGATGATACCTTTTTAAGTTATGATTTTGGTGGTACATTGTTAATGGTTGTAACTTTAGATGCAAATAACCATATTTTCCCATTATGTTTAGTAATTATTGATTTTGAAAATGATAAGTCATGGGGATGGTTTTTCATGATGTTATGTAAAGCTCTTGAGGATTGTGATGGTTTAGTTATTATTTCTAATAGGAAATCAAGTATTTTCAAAGTTATTTCTATTGTATTTTCTAATATTTTCATGGTATTTATGCTCAACATTTACTACATAACTTGAATGAGAGGTTTAAAAGCTTGAAAGTTAATGGTTTATTTCACTGATGTGCTTTTGATTATCATGGTTCAAACTTTGAATATGTTTTAAGTAAGTTTGAGAATGTTAGGAATGGCATTAGGAATTATATTATTGATGTTGGATATGAATATTCAGCTCGTTCATGGTATCCTAGGAAAAAATATGATGTTATTATAACTAACTTGCCAAAGTTTATGAATTTAATGTTGTTAGATACTAGGCATGCACCAATTATCATATCCATACATACACAACATCCCTGTGTGCATGCATTTTATTCATACGTTATAGTAAATGATTGATTTATGCATGAAATTCATGAATGAGATAGGATGCATGAATGCTTTAACATGATGAATGTGAAATGAAATGTCTTATAGATAAAGGAATTCTATATAATATGGAATTGATAGAGAAAGAAATGGAAAGAAAGTGAAAAGATGATTATAGAAGTGAATATGCACTAAAGTTGCGCATTTGGTATGCTTTCGTTGAATGCTTTAAATGAAACTTTATGATCGAATTTATATGTGTAAGGTTATGCATTGGCATATTTAACATGTTATTGTGTGATAAAGTAACATTTAAAATGTGTAAATATAAGTTAAAATAGAGTTAGAAGTAATGGTAAGTTAAATGGTAAGATAGGATACAAATAGCATTTCATGGAAAGTTAAAGCTAACATTGGAAACTATATTATGTATGATTTATGTTCATAACATCATGATGAATGGTAAGTGTAATCTTATGAAAGCATGATCTAATTATGATATCAAAATGAGTATATAAGAAGAAGGAAGCAAATTGGTTAAGTAAGTGATATTAGCTTGATAAATGTCATGTTTTGTTTGGTTAATTTTTATTAAGGTCAAAAATTTGGTCTTACATGATTTAAGGAGGAAGCAAAGGGGTTCCAATATCCTAACTTCATTCTAAGTTTCAACTTCTTCTTTCTCTTCTCCTCTTTGCTTTCTAACTTAAGAAAAATAACATTCAAAGGTATTCATGGAGAATTCAATTTTCACACCTTTTTTGTGTTTTATGTGATTTAAGTGTGTATTATTCTTTGTTTTGCTTCTTCATATCTTAAATGAAGAAGTAAGTTGCTATAGGGTTGTGTTGATTGGGTGCAAATGAAAGAATTGGATTAAATGATGAAAGAATAAGGAATTTAGGTTGCTAAATTTGATATTATGCATAATCGAATGAGTTTCGATTTTGGTATGTAAAAATTGTACTAAACCCAAACTTTTATCACTTGAATTAGTCACTCTAGTTACTATTTGAAGTGTGTGAATGATGCTTAATGGTGTTTCTAAGGGTTGGTATGCTTAAATATTGATGGAAAGATGATTAAATGTGTTGATAGCTTGAATGCAAAGTTACTACCAATTTGGGGGCTATTTGGCCTTTCACCATTTTGAGGGACAGAGTTGTGTAATCCTTGAATTCTTGCGTAAACATGATTGAATGATGTATTTTGATGATGGAAATGGGGTTTGGGTGCAAGTAAAGGTGAGTTATGGCATGAAAATGCTAAATTGATCATTAAGGGGTAACAAAACATGTATTTTGTGTATATTAGCATTTGGCCTTTAAGTGGGGATATATGCTTTGTATGTTGACTAATTGGACTTGAGTTTATGTGTAACATATATATGTATGCTTGCATTTAGTATGGGATGATTTTAATGTGATTTGAAAGTCAAATGGTTAAGGTATACATGAAGACACTTATAAGATAGCTTGTGCACCTTAATGTGCAAGTTATGTAACATTGTGTAATGTGAAAGATGTGAATATATGATTGTTAATCTAGCTATATTATTCATGGATAAGTCTTAGGATAACATGTTCATGCATTAACAATGACCATATGACCAAGTTATGATAAGGGAAAAAATTGCACAAGTTAGTGGTATGCTGAAAATATGCATTTTAGTGCATTTTGGCAAGTTAAAGGCCAAGAAGATGGTATGTGGCTGGTATATGTTAAAGGCCAAGAAGATAGCTTAAAAATTCATTTAGCCCAAGGACGTGCAGAAATGGTATTTCTATTTTCTTAGTTTCGGCAAGTTTGTAATGTATACCTTAAATGTATAATACTTTTATTTGCATGGTTTAATGCCTTTGAGATGTTCATGAGATAATGGACTAAAAGTGAGTGTCATTCATGATTCATAAGATGGTCATTAGGGGTACATAATGGCCTATGCATACTAAGTGAAACGAGAAAGGAAACATGCAACAAAAATGACCATATGAATAGTAATTCCTATGGTATCATGCTCGCTGAAAAGAAGTCTCTCCTTGGTCAGACTGAAATTGACTTCCTTAGTATGCACATCAAAGATGGCCAGTACTCTGCTGGTTCCCACCTTTCTGAAAGTCTTCATCATTTCCCTGACCAAAACCTCTC
>CANYBF011441550.1:0-15287 GCA_948192965.1 Dalechampia spathulata | reverse complement strand
ACCCTGGAACGGCCAAAGTTGGCCCAGAACGGCCTAGAAAGCCCTAAATCAACTTGGATTGGCCTGAAGCTAACCCAAACTGACCCAGAGGCATTCCTAGATCGATCCAGATCAAGCCGGTCCAAAATGAGGGTGCGACAGGTTCCAGTACGTTGAACCACTGTATTGTTATGAAATGAATGTAAGACCTAGTACCACGCACGCTTATGAAATGGCCCAAAATGAAAGAGGGCAATGAAATAAAATGATTCAGGAAAATAAAAGGGAGGTTTCATAACATGAATGCATTCTCAAAATCACACATTATCATTCATATATCATGAAAGTTAATTAAAAGATATATGATAGCACTGCGAGTGCACATGAATAAAGGATGCAGAAACATAATAGTTTCTTTATAGCATGAAGAATGTTGAATATGCGCACATTTCCATAATGCTGATGAGATGAGTTGATACAAGAAATAAACAATGGAAATGGCAAATTGGAATTCATAGTAAATATTACATTGCATTACTTATAATGAATTATATACAGTGAATGGAGCTTATGCTCGAGAATAAGAATAAATATATTTTGAATAAGATATCCATTATAATTGTGATTAGGTGAGTATTTCAATGAATAATGAATTTATTCTATGTTATGTTGGATTATATTATAGATGCATTTGTAATTAATTATAGATAATTCTAATGCGTTAGACATGGTTATAAGTAGAAGCTATAGAAAATAGTTAAAAGAGTTTATATTTCTAAATGGTGATAACACGAGGATTATATGAAAATATTCTTGATGTCATTCATGTCAAATGTTGGTAGAGAATATATTTAATATGATTAATTACATTATGATTTATAAATTTAAGGAAATATAATAAAAAAAGGCATTTTAGAATAATTACTGGATTTTATAAAATCCTAAAATGTTATGGAATTATTTATATTAGTTATAAACATATTATAGACATGTTACGATAATGAAATTATATTAGTTGTGTAACTATGTTTGATTAATATACTTGACATATTATTACATTACTTAGAAATAATTCAAAAAGAATAATAAATCCAAGGATGAATAGATGATACATATATATATATATATATGGAAATTAACTAGACACAGTAATGACATTAAGTGAAGGATGATCTAAATATGATACAGAATCAAATAAATAGTGATATATATAATGATGATATCTAGAAGTAAAACTTCTAAATGGTTATATGTTAGTGCTATTGAAATAATGCTATAGTTTAAATGACATGTCTGTTATATAATACAAATGATTGTATTTAGTATGTTCTATATAAAGCACCACTAAATGATATACTCATTATTCATCATTTGATGGACACAGGTTAATAGATGATGGCAAGCACGGATTCCTAAAGCATTAATTCAACAAAGGTCTCTTCAAATATAAGGACTTGGAAGAGTTCAAAGTTCGAATTAAGTAATTAAGAAATTTTAAGTAATAATAAAGGTAGTAAATGTAAGATTGTAATTGGGGAAAAATACTTTTGCAAGACTTAGAACAACATTAAAAAAAATTGCACGTATCACTTGTTGAGTAATTAATGGTTTCCATTTACTGGAGATCGTTAACTATTCTACGGGAGCACACCGCAGAAGGGCATGACAATTTAATAGCTAATACAGTAAACTTACTTTAATGTTCATATGCCTTTTACATATTCATACCAACATCCACTTTTAGTCATAATCACATATCACACACTTAACACTTCACTTAACCATTTCCATTAAACATGCCACATGTCATTATGTTATTCATTAGGATATTTAAATCATACATTTGATTAAAACACCTATAAGGCCATATATCATCATGTAACACTAATTCACTTTAACACTTCATTTCAGTCAACTAAAAGTCAAATCTATGTAAACACTTTATACCATTTATGAATTAATTCATTAAACTTCTTATAACACTCATCATACTTAATTTAATGATTTACTTAGTTCTTAAACATAATATTGCCATAAACTTCATGTCATATTTCACTTTTATCTTCCATTTAAGTCAACATATATAGATCTTAATTAAACTATTTCATACCATTTATTAATCACTTCATTAAACCTTCAAATAACACTTAATATACTTAATTTATTAATCATTTAAAGTCCTTAACATAATATAGTTGCATGTCTCAATGTTCATCCACTTAATATTTGATAACTTTCATCTTATGTCTAATTTTATTAACATACTTAAATATTTAATCCATACTTAAATAGAATCATCTTTCCATCATGTTTAATCATATTAACTTAATATGAAGATTTAACCATAGATCATCAATTTAATCATCTTAATACTTGAGTTCTACAATTTTCTTAAGTGATTATCTTCTGATTTTTAACAAATTCCTTTTAAACATGTTTAGATCTTACCATCCTTTAGTATTTTCCTCTTTAATGGTTTGGCCATAGTAAGAAAATCAATACACACACACCCATACAATACCAAAACACTTTATTTCACCATTTTTACATCTCTAATCATCAAAAACTTCAAATCAAAGACTAAAAACTATAGATCTACCATAGATACTATTTGGCCATCATAAGTTTTCACCCAAAATTTATAGATCTTTTAGATCTAGCACTAATCCATACTCACCAATGCTCACCTTAAGCAAAACAACAAAAATCCATACTAAAACTCATCTCAAACTTAATCTATCCATAGATCTAAAAGAATCTTCACTCCATGACTCCTTTAAGCTTGATCTACACCTTTTACACACATGCATGTACCTTAAAGAGTTAGATCGGACAAGAAAATGGACTTAGATATCAATAAGGTTGCGGTTTGCATGTAAAATGCATAGATCTTACTGGTTTCGGCCTTATGCTTGAAGATGAAGAAGAAAAGTGCTTCAGCCACCACAAAGAAGAAGAAGAGCAAGAAGATATTTGGCCATACCTTAAGGAATACACATGAACTTAGCTTGATCTTGAAGATTCAAGTGAAAAAGAGTAGAAAAAAGTTATGATTTTGGTTGCTTGAAGGAATAATGCTTTGGCCTTTTTCAAAACAAGTTGGAAATGTAGATGCTTCAACTAAATCTTGAGCTTCACATGTAGAACTAACTTTAGACTTAAGGTGTGAAGAGAAAGGAAGAAGATTAAGAGGTATGTTTCGATTATTATGGTGAAGAAAGAAGAAAATATGAAGAAAGTAAGAAGGAAATAGTGGAAAGAAGAAGACAATGGAGGATGGAGATGATATTAGGTTCGATCAATGTAAAGAATAAGGGAAAATGAGAGTTATGTTGAGAGAAAGAAAGAAAAATCGTATGGAGAGTGTGTAACACATAGGGCAGTTGCATTGTAATAACTATGCACCTTACCACACCTGATTACAACCCTTAAATCATACTAATACATATAATTATATGTATTTAATTCAAATTCCTCCAATCACTTCCTTTTCATATGTATTTAATATTAGTTTTTATACTCCACAAACTCATTTATTCAATATCATAATATCCTCCATCTTTTTCCACTAACTCAATATATTAATATTTTATTTTCTCTTTCCTTCCACTATCACCAATACCCATACCACTTTTACAAATACCTATACTACTTTTACAAATACCTATACCCCTTAATATTTTATTCCCTCCACTAACATATCTTTCCATAACCAATAAAATATAATAACTTAAAACTCCACTAACTTATTTAGATTTACATATTTATTTATTTACTTACATATTCAATATTTAAATCATTATCTTATATACATATTCCTTTTTAATATTTCTTATATATTACATCATCCTAATCCATACCAATACATTATTTTAATACTAATATACCATACTTATATTAACTTATTTATACCCTCCATTATTCCTCAAAAACTCTATACATCTACATATATACACACATCATAATTGCATTATTCAATTATACCCTTATACACTTAAAACCATCTTAATACCTTATATAATTACACATATATACATACATACTTTTTTATATATGAATACACATTCATTAAATCAATAGCCATACTTAATTATATTATGTGTTCCCAACACCAAATTCATCAAATTACAATCGTTCAATGAACCTGTATTCAGTGGTTTTATCAATCAATCTTATATCATCATCATAGCATGAATCACACATCATATCATTATTTTTATATAACATTCACATATCACATAATTTTATATCATCATCCTAATTCCAATCATATATAAAACAAAGCACATCAATCATATCATCAATACAGTGTGTGCTAAAAAAGAGGAGGTGATAACCTCTATCACAAGTTACAGGAAACCTGTAACTTGGATGGGAGACAGGTCTCAATCCCACATCAAGGTGACTAATCTCATCTATCTGGATCACAAGTTACATCAATAAATCACTGCAACCCGGATGGGAGACGGGTCTCAATCCTATCCCTAGGTAATCATATACTATAGTGTGCACACCTCTCATTTAGGAGGGATCGAATATCTCAACCTTTGACCCAATGAAGGATATCTCATAATCATTTATCTATCTTATCATCATCTGTCTATTACCGGTTATGAAATACAATGCTTTTTCAAACTCTTATCAAATCATATATCAAATATATATAATAAAATCATATGGAATAAATTCATAAATCAATAACCAAGTAAAGCACTTTTTTTATAATAAAGAATCCTTAAGCAACAGAAATACTCATTCTATAGTTGATTTTAGAAAATAGATAATTAAACAACCATTTTAGATAAAATTATTTAAAAGTAAATACATAGCATGTTTATTATGCACACACCTCTAATGGAATTTCTTTTCCACTTCTCGCTGTTTCTCTTCTTCACTTCTTTTGTCTCTTTCAGATGTAATAACAGAATGTGATAGAATTGTCAGAATAAGCTTCATAACCTAACTTTTTCAACTACTGTAAAAACTACAAAATAATCAAGGTCCACTTTCCACTTCCATTCATCATACTAAAGTAAATTACTATATTAATCATCTTTAAACCCCTTTCTTCACCTTATTTAACTACTTATCCAAATTACAAAATTCTGACAAAATTTTAACAAAGTTTCATTGTAATTCGGATATCCTAAAATCACATCTTCCAAATCTACTAATCCACTTGCAGAAAACATAATTCATTTCCTCCAAGACATCATTTCCACATCTCCAATTCACATTCCAATATAATTCACAATATATAATACCAAATCTTAAATTAAGCACAATATACAACCATTTACTCCTCCAATATGCTATCCACCTAAAATTTTACACTTTATTCATCAAATATCATACATTCTCAATTATTAAAACACATTTCCATCATCATATATATATTTAAACAAGATAAATACCATAAAAACCTATAATATCTTAAAATGTCTTTCTTAAATAACATTGGTTTTTCTTGAATTCTATTCTCTTCTAACACTTTAAATCATCATTTTTCATTCTAATTCACACATAAACACATTCCTTCCTCATCAAACCCTTCACCTATATGCATACCCCTCTTTAACCGAATATATAAGCATACATTTTCATCATTTCACTTCCATTCTTTCATATTTCTTATTATAATCATTAATTTTAACAAATTTCCTTCCATTATCCATCACTTAATCAAACTAAATTACATTTTCATTAAAAATCCATACTTGGCTGAATTCTCCCTTTACCAAGGAAGTCATTTCACATCATTTTAATTCAATCCAAAGCTTAATTCATAGTAAATACATGTTATTCTACCTTATTCTTCCTTAAAATCAACTTAAATGTACCTTAATCAAGAAATCCCCTAAAATCCTTAATCTCTCACTTACTTCCACCAAATTATTCTTCAACTTTCCTAAGATAAAACTTACACCAAATGATAGAGAATTGAAAATTACTACTTTTTCTATGAAAATCTTTAAAAAAATTTCATGAAAAATGGTTAAGAAATTACCTTAAGATGATTTTCTGCTTCTTCTTCTTTTCCCGTCTTAAGTTTTGACTTTTCTCTTCTCCCCTCTCTTATTTCTTACTTAATTTAATAAATATAATAAATATAAGTCTTTAAGTTGGAAAAAGTAACACTTTAGTCTTTAAATTGATGAGAAATCACACTTTAGCCCTCTAACTTTCAATTTTACCAACCAAGTCCCTCTATAAACTTTAAAACATCTTAGATCAATCCTTTAACTTTAATTCTTAGCAATTTAGTCCTTAAATTTATTCTTTCCAAGATTATTCTTACAAATTCTCCATATTTTCAACTTTACCCTTAAACAATTCCATTAATACTATTTATGTCCTTTTCGATAACCTTAGTTATATTTCAATCCCGAACACTTCCTATTAGCATAATAGACTCCTCATTCTGCTCCGATCATAATTCCATCGCTTAAATGGTCTAAAATGACTTATGCAATTGATAATCGTGCACTTCCCAGGGAGGTCACCCACCCTCCACTTTCAAGTACATTTAACTCTAACATTTTTAATTCGTATATTTAACTTAGTTTCTATCCCAAATATTATTCTATCCTACCATACTCCTCGACCGAATACGTTCTATTTAGTCTCCATGATTGACCTAATTATGCATATGTAGCTTCATATAAACTTAAGTCCATTCTTACTCAAAATTACATCTTATGCCATTAAGACATTATTTAGGACTTATACACATATTCTACTAACCCCTATTTATAGTGATAACAATTCCCCCCCCCCCTTAAAATAAATTTCATCCCAAAATTTACCTGTGAAAAAGCTGAGGGTACTGTTGCTGTATATTCTCCTCATGCTCCCACGTCGCCTCATCTCCTTTATGAAATCTCCAGAGAACCTTCACCAATGGTACCTACTTATTCCTTAGCTACTTTATCTCTCGAGCTAGAATAGATATCGACTCCTCATCACAAGACATATCGGGCTGGACCTTGATTGATTCCACTGGTAATACATACGAGGGATCAAATGTATACCTCCTAAGCATCGATACATGGAATACATTATGAATTTTCTCTAACTCTGGTGGTAAAGCCAATCTATACACCAAAGGACCCACTCTCTCCAATATCTCATATGGTCCTATGAATCTCGAGCTCAGCTTAGCTTTCTTATCGAATCTCATCACCCATTTCAAAGGAGAAACCTTTAGAAATACCTTATCACCAATACTATATTCAATATCTCTTCACTTCAGATCTACATATGATTTCTGTCTATCATTGGCTGCCTTAAGTCTTTCCTTCACTATTTTGATCTTTTTCTCCATATGTTGAACAATATCAGGCCCGATCAATTTCCTCTCACCTACCTCATCCCAACATAAAGGTGTTCAATATCTCCATCCATATAAATCTTCATAAGGAGCCATCTGTATACTGGATTGATAGTTGTTATTATACATAAACTCCATCAGTGGTAAACATCTATCCCAACTACTTTCAAACTGTAATACCCAAGCCTGCATCATATCGTTCAGAATTTGTATAACTCTCTCAGATTGTCCATCAGTTTAGGGATGAAAAGTAGTACTGAAATTCACTCTAGTTCCAAGGACCTTTTGCAAACTACCCCAGAATCTAGAAGTGAACCATGGATCATGATAAGATACTATTGATAACGATACTCCATGTAACCTCATTACCTTTTGGATGTACAATTCCATCAACAAGTCTAAACTGTAATCCATCTTCACTGGTAAGAAATGAGTAGACTTAGTCAACCTATCAACAATCACCCAAATAGCATCATGTTTCTTCTGCATCAATGGCAAGCCAGTCATAAAATCTATAGTAATCCGCTCCCATTTCCACTCTTGAAGGGACAAAGAATGTAATAACCCTGTGGGTACCTGGTGTTGTCCCTGTGGGTACCTGGTCTTCCAGCTTAAAGTATCGGCTACTAGGTTAGCTCTCCTAGGATGGTAATTAATCATACAATCATAATCCTTAATCAACTCCATCCATCTCCTTCACCTCAAAGTCAGCTCCTTTTGCATCTCTAAATATTTCAAGCTCTTATGATCAGTATAGATATAGCATTTCTCACTATATAAATAATGATGCCAAATCCTCAATGCAAACACTACCGCTGCTAACTTCAAATCACGAATAGGATAATTCCTCTCATATGGCTTCAACTATCAAGAGGCATATGCTATTACCCTACCTTCTTGCATTGAAACACAATCCAAGCCATTATATGAAGTATCATTATAAATAACATACTCCTTACATAGGGTAGGTAACACTAACACTAGAGCTTGTATCAAACATTCCTTCAGCTTGTCAAAACTCTTATGACATTTCTCTATCCAATCAAAAAGGATGTCTTTCATAATGGTTTAGTGAGTGGCAACACTAGCATTGAGAATCCATTCATGAATCTACAATAATACTCAGCTAAACCAAGAAAACTACGCACCTTAGTAACACTTCTAGGTGACTTCCAATTAAGTATTGCTTCCACTTTACTGGGATCAACTCTTATACTTTCCATAGACATAATATGCCCTAAAAATGACACCTGCTCTAACTAGAAATCACATTTCAAGAGTTTATCATATAACTTATCACACCCCAACCCGGTGTAACACGCTCCCATAAAATAGTTAATAATCCCCTAAACAAGGAAACCATTAATTATTCTACAAGGGATTTATAAAAAAATTTTATATTCATTTAGATATGTCTTATATTATATATATACCATCCGATAACACCTGTAGACATGTGTAATAACAATACATAAAGTATGCATCCATTATATCTTAAAACATATGCCCTACATTTATCATGCATACTCATACCATCATTCCTTACATACAATCTGTATATTTAATTTTACATGACAAGATGGTCTTGATAATACACGCAACATAAAAATACATCACATAAATATTAGTGCCACTAAGGTTAATATAACAAGCTACATATACAAGATACCAAGGAGTGTGTTACATTGATCCAAACTGCTTCGAGAGTGAGATTCCCAGAAATTATAGTCTCTCTTGACTGTATATCAATTAGCCTAAATTTTCAACCAAAGGTCCTGGTCCTACTTTCATCAAATGATAAATGATGAGTATAAAACTCAATGGTGCTATAAAATGGTGATATATCATAAATATCATATTAAAATAAAATTATTGAAACCCAACATTTAACAGTATAACTGTATCATATCATGTCATTTTACATCACCCATTAACTGTTATAATAAACAAATATAATATACTATCTAAAGATAGGAGCAAATATCATGGACGAATCCATTAGAACTTTTCCTTTATTATATATTGTACTGTACATCCTTACTCTATGTACATCTTTATATAAGCACGTATGTAATGCACTCATCATTCCATCCACTATACTTTCATGATATATGAATGATGATGCATGTCTATGAGAAGGCATTCATGCTTTGCATTCTCCCTTTGATTTTCCTGTAACATTTCATTTCATTTCCGTATGATCATGCATAATCTTGTACTGGGTCCATGTTCTATGTACCGATACTGTATTATTCTCTAGTTCCCATATGAACATAACATTTCTCTATGGTTCATAATAAGAACCTATACTGTATGATTCCATCAAGAAAATCGATAATAATTATATGACCCAATATGTAATCAATGAACATTGCTCTGTAAATAACTTTCCTTTCCCTTTTATGTCCTCTGTATGATATGTCATGAATATGCCTTTATATATGAATGATTCATGATATGATGCATAGTTAATGCTTTACTGATCATATGCAATGATGATCATATAATTTCATTTATGATATAAACTTATTACGTTGACATCTTAAACGTATAAATTAAAAATCACTATTTCAAGACCCTAAAATAGATTATGAAGTGATTAATATAAATCTCACATTATATCTAATAAAACATGTAACTACATGTCAATTTCAAGGTAAGTAATATCTTACCAGCCGATTCACTAAATTAAGAATCAGTTAATAAATAACACAAACCTGCTACTGCTTTGCCCTTTTCAATAGCAAAAGGAAAAGTATGAACTTCATGATTTGAACCTGTGACATTTCCATTTTACATACATTTAGTAAAGTCAATCATAAATTGTACTTGACTTAACTTCTTAAGCAAAATCTATATATATACATTTTTCATGTTATAACTCATTTGTTGCTATTATTGAACCTTTTGGTATTTTTATGCCATTACATACCTATACACACTATCAAACTCCATTTTTAATTTATTAACACATCATTCATTCGTGTGTTTAACAATCTCAAGAAACACATGCTTCTACTCCTTAAAAGAACAAAACCTAATCTATTCTCAATTTAGACAATAAACTGAATTAAATCTACCAACACCTATAATCATCTTTTCTATCAACTTTAAAGCACATTAAGTCTTAGAATTATCATTAATTAACATTGACATACTTCCAGTAGTAATTAAGATAATAAATTCTAGAGTTACAAGCCATGGATTTACACCAATTTCACATATCAAAATAGAAACTCATTCGGTTAAATCATACTATTAAATTCAGCAACTTATCTTTTCTATCTCTCAGCAAATACTCTAATTATGCTATTTACACACCAACCTAACAAAATTCACCTTTGTTAAACATGTAAGTAGACATAAAGAAGAAGTAAAAAGACATACATATAGTTTATATAATCCAAAAGAAACATAGAAGTTAAAACCCATATAATCTTACCTTGGAAAGATACTTTTCTCTAACTCAAAATACAAGGAAAAGAAGAGAAATTAAAGGTTATCTGTGTTATGATAGGAAGAATGATAGAAACTAACCTAATTTTGCTCTTTTAAAATTTTGATTTTATATTATGTACGGTCATACAGTATCACGTATGCCCATATAGATCTAAAAACATCAATACCATTTTACGCCAAAGCGATGGTATGATCATACCACCCATTTGGTACGTCCATATGAAAACTACCACTCAATTTGGTATGTGGTATAACCAAGCCGTGTGGTCGTATGAGCCAAAACATAATTAATGGTACACCCGTACACAAACCCGTTTATGTATGTCAATTTGCATGTTTGTTTAGTCGCTTGTGGTTAGTGTTTATGTTCATTTTGTTATGTTTTTTCTTTGATTTAGTAGAATTTGATGAGTTTGTTGAGTGTGTAGCATTAGAAAGCAACAAAGAAGAAATGAAGCATTTTGGGACTTCAAGGAAAAAGTCACGATCATGACATTCAAAGTCACGATTGTGACAGAAGATATTCCAAAAGGAAAAAGGAGCTAAGTCAAGTCACGATCATGAAATTCAAATTCACAATCATGATAGAAGGAAGAAAACCCGAGGACCATCAAACAAGCAAGTCACGATCATGACTTCTCAATTATGAGTCATTTAAAGCCTGAAATCTACAGAAGATTGAGTGGGAAATGGGATCCATGGGGGGAGTAAAAACAAAAAGCCTTAATGGAAACCTCATGGGCAAAGAAATCAACAAGATGGGCAAGGATACAAACAAATTCAAGTTAAAGCTGAAGGACCCCCCACTCAAAGCATAAAAGGAGGATAGCATGTAGGGTTGGGAAGGGACACCATCTGTAGAAAGCAACAGTCCAGTCCTTAAGGCAAAGTTTGAGTAGTGTTTCCTTTGTTCCTCATTTCTTATTATATTTCTCATAGCCATGAGTGGCTAAGTACTTTGAATAGGGTTTGATTTCTGAAATCTATTATTGGGATAACATTGTGCTTGTCTAAATATTATTATGAATATTTAATTTTAAAGATTAACTTTAGAAACAAAATCTCTACTTTATAATTACAATGAGAGTTAGGTTGTAGAATGCTTGTTCATTGAGAGATGTTCAATTCTAAAGGTTAGTATTCTAAACAATTTCTTATGCTCTCTAATCACAATGAGAGTTAGATTACGAAATGCTTTTTCATTCTGGTTAGGTAGATATGTATAAGAGATCTACATGTTCTTAATTCCTATATGATTGATTATTAGCTTCCCTAATTAGAGGACCATGATAGTGACTAAGTAGATCCGAGATTAGCCAGAAGTTTAGTTGGTTTCATCTCGAGAGAGGGTTATCAATGCTGTAGGATATCTTAGGTAGTAATAAGCACATGACTGGCATCCTAACTTGGAGATGAAGATCTTAAATCCTATATTTCTTACCATTATTTTACATTCTTATCTCTAAGTTCAACTTACCTCATTACTTACATTAATGAACAATTACTTCCAAACGCCAAACCATTATTACTACTTAAATAGACTGAAAATTCGAGTAGTAGTGGATAGACAATAAATCCTCGTGGGATTGATATCTTACTATAATAATCTGTATGCTTGTAATGAAGTAATGATTAAAACTACTGTCGTTTCAAGGATGATCAAGTTTTTGGCATCATTGCCGGGGATTTACATGTCTAACGTCACTACAAAGAGAGTAAAGTTTGATTTAAGGATTTTATCTTATTTTTAATTTTTGAGTGGTGTAGGTGTATGATCAAGAGAACCAAGAACTCTCAATCACCATTATTAGAAGCTTGTGAAGATCCAACAAGGCTTGAAAGAGAGAACCAAAGAGTTGCTCAGGAAAGAGTTGTGTAGGAAAATCTAGTAAAAATGGTAGAAGAATAGAGAACCTTGATGGATATGATCAAGCCTGGCTTTTATGCTAATCAACAGAGCATAATGAGACCAGCAATAGCAGCCAACAATTTTGAGATCAAGCATGCTCTACTGTACATGCTGCAATCTTTGGTACAGTTTTTTGATTTACCAAATGAGGATCCTAATGCTCATATTTTAAATTTTTTAGAGATTTATGATACTTTCATGTACAATGGAGTGATAGAGGATGTTATAAGGTTGAGACTATTCCCATTCACACTGAGGGACAAGGCAAAAATTTGGTTGAACTCATTGACCCCAAGGTCAATTACAACTTGGGACCAGCTTATGCAAGCATTTCTGGCCAAATACTTCCCTTGGCAAAGACTGCAAAGATCATCAAGGAGATTACCAACTTCCATCCAATGGATAATGAATCTCTATATGAAACATGGGAAAGATTCAATGAGCTATAAAGAAAGTGCCCTCATCACAACTTGCCAAGAGAGTTGCTGCTCCAGACTTTCTACAATAGAGTGAACATAACCACCAGAGGGACCATAGATGTAGCTGCTAGAGGGTCCCTAATGAAGAAGACCATAGAGGCAACAAATGAACTGCTGGAAGAGATGGCAACCACCAATGCATTATGGGCATTAGACAGGTCAAAAACGATAAAGAGTATAAGGGTGTTTTATCACTTGATGTTGTTAGTGCTTTACAAGCTGAAGTTGTAAATTTAACAAAGCAAATCAGTAACTTATCAAAGGTGTCCAGTTCATGTGAGTTGTGCAGACAAGTAGGACATACCGTAAGTGAATGTAATGCATGTGAGGCCATGGAGCAGGTTAGTTTTATGGGGAATATACCATACTCCATGGGAAGACAAGGTAACAATTTACTCCAATTTGTATAATCCAGGATGGCAAAACCATCCAAATTTTTCTTAGAGTAACAATGCAGGAAATGTGCAAAAGGCACAGTAACCAGCACCTCCTCAACAAATAATTTTGAGTCTAAAATGGAGAAATTCATGGAGCTGTTGGGAACAAAAATGAATAGTCAGGAGGAATCACAGAAGAGAATGGAAGCAAAGTTTGATCAAATCACAAAGAACCATTCCTCCTCCATCCATAACTTAAAGGTACAAGTGGGGCAGCTGGCAACAGTAATAGCATAAAGGAACCTTGGAGGATTAATGTGACATTTGCTAAAATGATTCAAGATATACTAAAATATGCAAAGTTTTTAAAGGAAATCTTAGCACACAAACACATAATAGATGATACATAATCGGTTTCATTAACTAGAAACTGTAGTTCAATAGTTTCAAGTAAAATACCGTCTAAACTATGAGATCCTGGAAGTTTTACTATCCCCTGTAAAGTAGGAGATTTGGTATTTAACAATTGTTTATATGATTTGGTCGCAAGTATCAACTTAATGCCATGTGCAATTTTTTAGAAGCTAGGTGTTGGAGAAGTCAAGACTACTTCTATGGTAATTCAGTTAACTGATCAGTCGGTGAAGAAACCATTCTGGATCATCAAGGACGTTTTGGTGAAAGTGGATAAGTTTATCATTCCAGTAGATTTTGTAGTGTTGGACTACAATGAAGATGTCAATTGCCCATTGATTTTAGGAAGACCTTTCCTAAATACAGGAAGAGCATTGGTCGATGTGCATGAAGGAAAACTCGTCCTCTAAATTGGTGATGAGCGAATAGAATTCAATATAAGGAAGGCAATGAAACGGTCAATGGAGGGTGAGGTGTGCATGAATGTAGACATAGTCGATGAATGTGTATCCACTGTCATGAATGAAGAGGTGCAGTATGTCATAATAGAGGAAGGGACTGAGGTAATAAATGAAAAAGGTGATGAATCACCTAGAACAGAATAACTGGTAAGAAATGCTAACCCTACTCTTCCTTCAATTAAGAAACCACCAGTTTTAGAACTGAAAATCCTACCAAGACATTTAAGGTATGCATTCTTAGGGAATAATGAAACATTATTGATTATTGTTTCTAATAAGCTGACTTTGGCATAAGAGGATGAGCTACTTAAAATAATGTGAAGGCACATCCGAGCTTTAGGCTAGCAGCTATCAGATATCAGGGGAATCAGTGTCACATCCTGGTTTAGACAGTATTTTGATATGCATTTCTTTTATAAATATGTTATAGTGAATGATTGATAGATAAATGCATGAATCCAATATGATGCATGAATGTGAAAACTTGATACTTATCATGAAAAGTGCATTATGAATAGAGGAATTCCATATGATATGGAATTTATAGAGAAAATAGTGAAAGGATATTTTATATAGTTGTATATGCATGAAAGATGTAAATGATACCTAAAAATAATTATGGAAGTGGGGGGAAATTAAATGGTATAAGGAAGCTATTTGCCCATGTATAATTAGAATATAAAGCTATATATGTATAGTAACTTAATTAATTGACCATATGTATAGTAACTTAATTAGTTAACCTTATCTTAATAAAGATATAAGAGCCAAGTGTTGTCCTTCTTCTTTTCATTTCACGATTTCTTCTTCTTCCTCCTCTTTTCTTATTCTTGACCTAGCTCAAAGGAAAGAACCAAAGCAATTCAAGGTAAGAAGAAG
>CANYBF011441147.1:0-10014 GCA_948192965.1 Dalechampia spathulata | reverse complement strand
AACCCTCCCTACACATTCCTAAACACTAGAACTCACCTTATTTTCATGGTTTTACGCCATGAGAGCTTGGATTAGCATGGTTAGAAGCTTAGAGACTTGGCTAGACGATAGCAGTAGCTTGGTTCAGGTTAGTGCGAGTTTATATTGGTTTGTTCGTTGCTTCTGTTATTGTTTTAAAGCCAATTAAGGCTTAAGGATTGATGTTTGGGGATTGAATTCCTGTATTTGTCTATTATTTGGTGATATGAGCTTGTTATTTGTTAAGTTAAATGATTCTTGCTTGAGATTCTATAAGGTACTCTCGCATATTAGCATATTCATGACATACGGGATCATGAATACCTAAAAAGAGCGAGAGAAAATGAGGAAAGGCATGCTGGATCATATATTACATTATTCCATAATGGAATCGTATAGTACATTGCCTCCTATGGGAGTTGAGTCTCAAGACATAGGTAAAACAAAGGGGCCTACGGACCAGGATTACAGATATCCTCCTTCAGGAGTTGAGTACCGGTACATAGGGATCCAGCATGGGATTATATTGTGCACAATAAACAGAAAGGAAAAAGGGAAATAGGGGGCAAGCATAGCATTGCATTATATTGCCTGTGGATTGAAACGTGTGTTTCTATGATATGCGTTATGTGTTACTTGCACCACTGAGTCTTCGACTCAGTGTTTAGCAATTGATGGACGCAGGTTCCGAGCCCACAATAAAGGGCCCAGAGCAGTGATCACTGTGTCAGCAGAGAGACAGATTCAACAGCAATCCCAATCTCGAGGTGGTCCGGGACAGCCAAGCGTGTTTCTTTTTATAGCTTTGTATTGTAGCTTGTATATATCAGAGAGGCAGTAGTGTATTGTATTTTGGTGGTGAATTGTATGGTTAATGTAACCAGAACCGTTGTATATTAATAAATATACTTTTATTATTGACATGTTCATTTAATTTAATGTATGTTGTTATCCAGGGTTATGTTTGGTTCTGTACAATGATTTCACCGCCATACTATGTGTTGTCCCCATATGACATCGTTTATACGTGTCCATGTATCCCTTATAGTGTATACAGTGATTTTCCATATGGGAGGTCATTGTGTATGCTACGGGAGCATGCTACTCCAGGTATGGGCTGGGTGTGACAGCTGAGATATTTATAATTCAAGGTCCAAAGTACTTACTTCATGAACTTTTCTCGATGGATCTCACTCAGTGGAAAATGACTGAGCATTTGCTGCTATAAGCACGATTAAATCACGTGCATCTTAGGGCATTTTATTCACAATCAAACCACCACTTGCTGCATCCATCATTTTTCTCTCAATCGGCAATAGTCTCTTATAAAAATACTAGATGAGGTTTTTTTTTGTAATTCTATATTGGGGACATGAGGCGCATAACCTTTTGAATCATTCCTAATACTTGTGAAGGCTCTCTACATTTTTTTGTTTTATAGCACATATATCTCTCCAAATTTGGGTAGCTCATTTTGTAAGAAAAACTTGTCCAGGAATTATCGTGCTATCTCATTCTAAGTGTTGATAGTTTCAAATGGTAAGTAATACAGCTAATCTTTTGTTGCATCTGCAAGAGAAAAGGAAAGCCCTTAGCTTGATTTATTCTAAGTTAACACCTTATTGTTTCATGCCATTATACACTACATAAAATTTTTTTAAATGCTTGTAAGGATCTTCATTTTCTAAGCCTCTAAAAGTGGGTAATAATTGTATAAGTCTAGATTTCACTTCTAAGAGAATTGTCAAGTCCTCATAAATGACACATAATGGGGTCTAGTTTATTGGCACAATAACCATTTATCGTAGAGTTTGCTAGTTAACAGCCATGATGACTTCATTAATGCTTTTATTATTTATGTTGTCTTCACTAGCTATTTCTTCGTAGGCACTTGAACTCTCTGATACAGAGGCCAATTTTCTATTTTTCACCTCCTTCCTCAATCTCTTCATAATCTTCTCAATTTTGGTATCAAAACTTAATTTACCTATGAATGATCGAGTCATAAAATAAAGAATCAAAAGAACATTAGTTCAAACCATCCTCGATAATGGTGCTAAAATTTGATCAGTGTTGTATCCGTCAAATAATTCTTACTTCCTCAATGTAGAAATTTAACAATATTTGTAGTAGTGTAAGAAGGATCGATCCTATAGGGACGAGAGAATCCTTCGATGCTTTGTTAAAATTAAAAAATATATATTTTGAAATTTAAGAAAAATAAAATAAATCAAAATCAAAATTTTGATTGAGAGAAAATTAATATTTAAAAGTTTCCTAACTGAAACGCTCACAAGCATTAATTGAAGAATCACAATCATTGACTCAAATATAGTCAAATGGTAAAAATCGCTAAGCCAGTTATAGAACATTGAAATATGGCCTCGTATGAACCAATTCTTTCTTAATTTTAAGATGATCAAGAAGTAGCTCTACAATCACCTATAATTTCTAGATAGATACAGTGGAAATAGTTCTTGTATAGTCTTTTAGAAACCGCATTAAGAATTAGAAGAACATGACTCAAGTTAACATTTAAGAACTAGCTCCGCCATATTCAAACTAAATCATCAAAATTCACCAAATAATTAAACATCAATTTAGCTGAATAATATTTTTATTGCTACTCTAGCAAATCGAGAAACAATTCCATATCAATATGACTCGCATAGTAATATATTATAATCAAACATATGGGATAAGCTTTTTTCACATACCTCTAAAAATTATAATGTTCTATGATTTACCTAATTAGAGCGAATAGCGAATTACCATTAGAATTAAAAATGTTTAGATCTCACATGACTTTCAATGAATTACTTTGTGTTGCTTCCAATTAGGAATTAAAAACGCCTAGCCAAGCATCATAGGCACAACACAAAAATAAAACAAGAAGAAAAATAAAGAAAATAATTGAATAGATTAAAGAAAAGTAGAATAATTAAATTAATTCCCCAAATTCTTTACTTGCTATAATAGGAACAAATCCTCTTATTTATAGAAGTGAGAAAACTAAATAAAATAAATATAAAATAACTAGGATAACATTTCTATCCTCTGTTCATAAATTCTAATTTAATCCCTATCTAAAATTCAAATTTAAAAACTAAAATAGTTCAGTCATCAGATGCTAGAAGCTTTTGTTCTTCTTATACCCATAAGACATTATCATATGCCTTATATTTCGCTTTCTGATAAAAAAATGAGGTAAAAATGCCTTTTTATCTATCTTTTCACTTTTTCACTATTTTTACATGTAAAATACAAAAACAAAACCAAGTAAACTATTCTAGCCAAATTATCTACATAAAATAGACCAATTTTACTATAAAAATCATGCAATTTGATGTTTGATCATTGCTTTACTTAAGATTTACCATAACATATCTTTTACTATGCGATAGTTAAGTTAGTTTATGGAAGAGCCAAACATTGGGATGTCACTCTACATCTAGCATGTTACTTGCTTGGAACTATTTCAAAAGGTCTTTTCTTTCCTTAGCCAAATGATCTTCATCTCTGGGCATTTTATAATTCACACTACACATTGTGTCTAGTATTTAGAAAATCAATTACAGAGTATTGTGCCTTTCTTAGACTATCACCTATTTCATGAAAATCAAAGAAACAACAAATTATCAGTACGTCTTCTATCGAAGAAAAATATAAAAGCATGACAATTACTGTATATAAACTAAAGTAGTTAGGTTACTTATTGGCAGATTTTGGTATTTCTCTTCCACTTCTCACCACTTTGTATTGTGATAATCAAACAATAAAGTATATAGCGACTAACCCTATTTTTCATGAATGCATCAAACATTTAGAGATTAATTGTCATATCATGAGAGATCATTTGAAGGAAGGTTTCATTTCTACTAAGCATGTATTGTCATATCATCAATTGGCAGATTCATTCACCAAAACTTTAGCTTCCCCTCACACTCTTTTCAATCTCCAAGTCTCCATCTTGAGGGGGTGTATTGGAATGTTATAACATCTATTTGTTTATTTGTATTTGTATATACAATATGGAAGAGAGGATAGGTTAGTACAAATTTGGAATGTAAATACAAGAATATCTACAAAGAAGAGTTAATGGGAGGTTTTGTAGTTCATACACGTCGAGAAGAAGTGAAGAAGTGATAGAGAGTAAATGATTCAACTTGTAGCATGTTTACATTAAAAAAAATTGAAGGTTTATTTGTCTTCTTTTCCATATTATAATTTATTTATTTACCATAAATTAAATTATTTATATTTATAAAATCTAGATTGTTCTTTTTTATTCATGATCGTCTGATTAAATTATTTATATTATTATGTAGTTTTTCAGTCTAGAATCAACTTTTGTTTCAAATGAACTGGAAATGCTACGATCAAAGTACATTGGCATTTTGATGTTAGATACATTAAATTTATTTTTTGCTGATAAAATAATTTTGTTATAGATTTTAAATTTGAAGTATAACTTATTTATTACTTTTCAGATATACAAGCGAGAGGAGAAAAACCATATTTCTATTTTTATGATTTGGAACAGTCCAACAAAAATATTTGAGTTGGAGGGTGATCGTCAGATTCCACAATAGACGGCCAACGCAAGGCCCCTCTTCCATTTGTCTTTTATTTAGGCAGAATCATACCATTGCCACTATGGCATCAAACTCTACTTTTATATATATTTATTTGTTTATTCCACCTCTTTCCTATTACACATGATCTCCAGGTCATGTATGAATTACATATGGTGGTTTCAGATTGATTAAATTATATCTTCATCATCATTCATTATTTGATTCTAATTATAGAAAATTTTGTCATGATTATAGATAGAATGGAATCTTTTCCTGCATATTTTTTATATTTAAATTTCCTCTGGGAAAAACTTAGGATAAGAGATTTCAAATATGGTAATGACTTACGTGATGATCATATATATGATAATTGACGGCGGCTAATCGTTCTATGAATCTCTTACTATCCTTGATTCAAACCTGTAGTTAAGGAGAGATTTTGGATTCCGTTTATTTTGCATTTGGCAAGAATAAAATCAGTAGCAGAGAGGAAAATGATGAACAAACTACAGAACATATAGACAAATATATCTATACATGTACATGTATAGAGAGAAGACAATTATGTCTGCCATTTCATTATGAACATCTCGATTACATAAATCCCACCCACCCATACCCCTCCACCATGCACATTAACATTGGCAAATCCGTAATTAAAACAGATTATTAAGCTAATTAATTATCCTAACAAAATCTTATTATATATGCACTCCCCATGTCAACTTCCTTGCCATTGAAATCACAAAGCCTCTCCTTCACCTCCAAAAACAAAAGGCAAAAGAATTGTCGCTCCTAGCTCTAGAAAGTGCTCAACATGACACTAGCCAAGCCATCTCCCATAGCCATTCCAACAAAGTTTTATTCTCCGGCCAACTTGCTACCGCTCCACCATATTCCACCACCTACAAGATTACTAAAACCACCGCGAGCTGTGCCCATTTCAGCTCCTGGCAATACCCATATCTCCACTCCTCCACCCTTATTATCAGAATCTGTAGATGATACAGTAGCTGCGTTTTGGGATTACCAATTTTTATTTGTCTCACAGCGGTCTGAAACCGTTGAACCAGTCACACTTCGGGTTGTGGAAGGCGCAGTACCGGCAGATTTTCCTTCGGGTACTTATTATCTAACCGGGCCGGGTCTCTTCACCGATGATCATGGATCAACGGTGAACCCTTTGGATGGTCATGGATATCTTAGGGCGTTTAGGATTGATGGGATTGGTGATGAGGTCAAGTTCATGGCGAAGTACGTGAAAACCGAGGCTCAAGTAGAGGAGCATGATCCCGAGACTGACACGTGGCGGTTCAAGTATCGGGGCCCGTTTTCTGTGTTAAAAGCAGGTAAGAAGGTAGGAAATACAAAAGTCATGAAAAATGTGGCTAATACCAGCGTGGTAAGGTGGGGTGGAAGGCTATTATGCTTGTGGGAAGGAGGGAATCCTTATGAGATTGAATCTGAGACATTGGATACGATCGGGAGATTCGAAGTGATGGAGGGATGCGATTCAACCATGGATGATTCAAACTGTGACGGTGATATTTGGAATCTAGCTGCTGGCTTGCTGAAACCGATATTATACGGTAATGCAAAAATTAGATTCGCCAAACCTGAACATAAAAATCGTTTTATTGGATTGTCATTAAGATTAGATCTGAGTGCCAACCATCCATCATGGCACGGTTGTCCGTTTTATTTGAATAAATCACACCAAATTGGTGAATATAATAAAATAACTTCTCAATGATGACTCCAGAAGACTACTTGAGATTTGAGAGGATGAGATATGATATGTAAATGACATCTGCTGACTGAATATTATTATACTCTCATTACTTCAATTTGATAATAAAAATGTAGCAAATTATAAAGATATAGTTTTATATTAGCTGAAAGACTTTTCCATGCTAATTCGATTTTGGAATAGTCTAAATATACAATAATCCTGTACCTGAGACAACAATTATGCTTGTATTATTAATCGGCATATTTTGCGCAGGAGTATTTAAAATGCCACCACGGAGATTATTGTCTCATTATAAGCTGGATGTCAAAAGGAGTAGCCTTCTTACCATGTCATGCAATGCAGAGGACATGCTTCTTCCTCGCAGCAACTTCACTTTTTACGGTAAAATTAGTGTTTTCTTTTTCATCTGAAAATTCCATAATGATGCCCTCTTTTTCCTTCTTACAGAGTATGATCAAAATTTCAACCTACTGCACAGACAGGAATTCAATATCCCAGATCATCTGATGATACATGACTGGGGATTCACTGATTCTCATTACATATTGTTCGCCAATCGCATTAAACTCGATGTCATGGGTATTTTTGCTATTTCTTTTCAAATTGAAATGCTTTAATGATCTTTCAATAATTTTGAAATTTTAATTAAACAATGATATTCAAGCCAGCAATTTCCATGTGAGAATATAAAGTACGTGGCAATTATTTTTTATAAATTAATTAACACCATCTTGAATAATAAATAAAACTGGAAGCATAGGATTGATGATGGTTATAATTACAGGATCGATGGCGGCCGTTTGTGGATTATCACCAATGATATCGGCGTTGTCAGTGAACACTAGCAAGTCTACCTCTCCTATATATTTGCTTCCTCGTAAATCATCCGGCAACAGAGATTGGAGAGTGCCTATCGAAGCACCGTCGCAGATGTGGCTAATTCACGTTGGCAACGCCTTCGAGGATAGGGACGACGATGGGAATTTAAATATTCGTCTTCAAGCTTCCACCTGCTCGTATCACTGGTTCAATTTCCAGAGAATGTTCGGTAATTGTCACCTTTTTAAAATATTTACTTAAATATATCCATAGATGTCCAGCAGATCCGATTCTATAAAATTATATCTGGTTTCACAAACTTGGTAGTTCTGATTTTAAAGTAAATTTTACAAAATGTATGAAATGATTATGAGTTCAAATGAATGTACTCACCACTAAACATATCGGTCATTGAGAGGTGTTTTGTATTATCATAGGGTATGACTGGCAAAGTCGCAGGCTAGACCCTTCCATCATGAATGACCATGATATCCATTCGTTGCCTCATCTGGTGGAGGTAATTTTAACATTTTTTTTAATTAAAAATTCATTTTCATTCTTTTAGAAAAAAAAAATTTATGTGCAATATGTAGGTGTCCATCGACTTGGATGCTGATGGGAACTGCCAAAAATGTAGCATGGAGCCCTTGAATCAATGGGTCAAAGCATCAGATTTTCCTATTATAAATCCAGCATATTATGGCAAGAAGAATAAGTATATATATGCAGCAACTTCATCCGGGTCTCGCCGCTCGTTGCCACATTTCCCTTTCGACACGGTAGTGAAGTTGAATGTATCGGACAATTCTACTAGCACATGGTTCGTCGGTGCTCGCAGATTTATCGGTGAGCCAATATTCGTTCCCGCTGGATGCCAAGAAGATGATGGCTACATCCTTGTTGTAGAGGTAAGAGGAATAATTGAATTATAATATATATATATATATATATATATATATATATATATATAATTCCTAGCTGATCGAGTGCCAGTACATGTAACATACATGTGAATTAAAAAGGAATCTAACAGAATCTGAAACTATGAACTTAGAAACAAGTAAAAAGCCTCTAGGCTATTAAAGAATGAAGTAATGACTTACACATCATTATTTAATTAAAAGAATGCATAGGAATGATAGTAAAAACGGGTCTTCATGTGAATTAAGTACATCATATGGATTGTCATCCGACGCTATCTAATAGATATTTTTGTCGGGTGTTGGCAGTATGCAGTTGCAATACAGAAGTGCTATCTTGTTATTTTGAATGCGAAGATAATTGGAGAAGCCGATGCAGTGGTAACCAAACTTGAAGTCCCAAAGCAGTTAAATTTTCCAATAGGTTTTCATGGGCTTTGGGCTCCTCTTGATTGATTGATGAAAAATTTTTATTGGATAATTTTAATTTCTTTTATATTTTGGAATATGTTGAGTAATTTTTAAATTTTTTGTAAATTATTTTATACTAAACTTCTAATAAATGTGAAGCAAATTAAATATGAAATAAATTTAAATTAAATTTTTTATAAATTTAAATTTAAATTATATTAAATTTTATAAATATTTTCAAAAAATTCATTGTTTTTATAATTTTTCAAAAAATTACATATTTATAAAATTTCTTGCACCTTTCCCAAATTTGGAAAACTCTATTTTTATATCTCAATTAATCCATATCATATACGTCATATCCATGGATTACTTACTTTTAAATTCACTAGTATATTTATACTAAGTCAGGCTATCATGCCTAAATTGTTTGTTTAATATGACATAATAATGAAATTAAAGATAATTAATTAAAATGACATAAGTGGCAAAAATGAACTTAAGTAAAATTGAATGGTAGGTATACCATAAGAAGAGTTTATGTATATATATTTATATATCTATTTATATTTATAACTGTGCCTCCCTTATTCCTTCGAAATGTCATATTAATAATATATAATGCATGACTCATCGTATATATGTTTATGTAATAATGGTATAGTTATAAATCAATAATACTTCAAGATATATCAATATTTCAATATGTCACATAACCAACGTAAATAAATAATAACAAAATATTCTTAATATATTTACAATACGGTGCTTGAATCATCAAGCCTCTTATTTTACCTATAAATTTCATTTACAATTCAATTATTATTAGGCACAAACATGTTTTTACCTTGCCTTTATTTGTCTATAAAGCAGGAGTAGTAATACTTTTATCGCCCTTACCTGTTGAATATAAATAGTTTGGTGTTTTAAATAAAAAAACATATAAATACTTTAACCATTTCTTTTTAACAGTGGGTATTACATTAATGAGTAATGATTTAAAATTCATGTGATTAAATAATAAAATCTCATATTAAATATAACTCTTACTCCTCTACTTAACAAATTAACTATTTACACAGCTAATTTCATACATAAGTAGTCATTGATATGTTCCCTTTATTAATATATATGTACACATGTAAGAGTGATTCATTAATAATATATTTAGTTCAACGATAAATTTTAAAAGCATTTACCATACTATTGACACAATAATAACATGTTTAATAATCTAATTATGTCGGTATTCCTGAAAAGTTTAGTCAATTATTATAGCAATAAAACTGCAATTATTTTTTAAGCAAATAAATGTTTAACTATGTGGGTATCAAGGTCACTAATTATTTTAATAACATCTTTCCCGGATGCATAGTTAATGAAACTGTTATTAATAGCATAAAGCAATCATCCTTTGTCTACTTACTTCATTATTTTATTTTAGTTTTCTTTTAACTTAGGCATAAGGTAGTAAAAGTTATTTATATATATATATATATATATATATATATATATA
>CANYBF011440773.1:0-11885 GCA_948192965.1 Dalechampia spathulata | reverse complement strand
TATATATATATATATATATATTATTTAACTAGAAATGCTCATTAGATAATAAATATATGTGTGTATAAGTCTAGACGTTGTGTCTTATCTATAAACATTACATACTACATGATTTTTACTATGGAGTGATTATCAAGAGTAAATGTAATTGTTTTTTAAATATAAATTTTAAATACAAAGATAGAAATTTTAAATGATAAAAAGAAACATTTTTAAGCATCCATTGTAGGATAATTAATAATTTCCCTTATTTGGAGACTATTAACTATTCTAAAGGAGCATGTTGCACCATGAGAGGTATGACACTTTATTTATATGAAGACCCAAGAAAGTAATTAAGACCCTATAAAGCAAGACTCCTGAAATAGAAGATATTGTTCTTTTATAAATATCATAACATATTATTTGTAGTCAAGAACAGTTGGTTAAGGAATATAGGAATTTAACTAAATTGATAAAGATGTTAAAAGAATCTCCTAATAATATGTTGGTAATATCTTCCAATAGATAATATTATTATATTGATAAATGATCTTTAGATGAGCATGGTAGTTTTTGAAATGAGGAAGACTACATTGGCAAACTTAGAACTGTAAGATCAATTAATTTAGCAATAAAGGAGCTTCATAGACTGGCCATTTTTCTATATAACATTTATAATGAAAAAGATGAGAAGGAGAGATGTTAATCCTAGTAAAGAAAAAGATCACCCAAACATATCTTATATTGAAGAAGAAGAAGATGTATTCGATAATGAGAAGATAAGTGTGGATGTGTTTGGCAGAGTTAAAAGGAATATGTTGTTAGAAAAACTCCACCCCAAACAAAAGACGCCTTAAAGTTTGAACGAGAAGTGATCCTTAAGCTATATGTTTAATACCATTATATCCAGTCCTCTTATATTATGAAAACTAAACCCATTTTACTCGGTGCTCATGGCAACTCTTTTCAAACTTTTTCTCTTATTTAAGATTTGATAATTGTTATTTTTATTTTCTTTTTATTACATTTGAATAGTTTACTTTGATGCCTTCCTTTTGCTAATGATAAAAAAGGGAATAAATATTGCATTTTATGATTTATGCATGTTTTATATGTTGTTGTAATATATTGTTTATTATTACAACTTGCAAACTAGCATTATGTGTTGCATGTGTTCTTAGTATTATTGTTTTATGCTTCATGAGTGGATTTCTTACACACATGATAACTAAATTATAGAATATAAGCATTATCCATTAAGGTTAACAAATGTTAACATATCTACCATTATAAGATAATTGTATTTTAGTATAATATGATTATGACAATTGGAGATTATAGTAACTTAGTGTTAACAGTTTTCTAAATCATATGCACATTATAAGTCGGTTCATTTACAATCATACATACACACGTTAATCAAGTAATTGTATATTCCTATGCATACTCAAATTCAAGGTTCTTAATTACCTTAGCTCCAATAATTGGTAGCAAGTGTCTCGGTAACAATCTCCCTCTCAATTTTATGGAATGATAATAATAAACAAATTACTAGTTTGCATCCTTTAATCCTTTCCATCACCTCAATCTAGTTTTACAAGTTCTCTCACCATCATATACTTCTAAATACATTAAGAGAACCAAGTAAGGGGCTCCGTTCTATCACACTAATGTGGCAATCCTTGTCTCAAATATCCCTTTTTGTCAACATATTGTATCCCAATTTCTTTTTAACAAGCAACATATTACTTCATATAAATTTGTTTTCCTAATATGAATCTTAATGAGTTATAATGCATAATTGTTCATCACTTATAATTCAATCTTCTACTTAATTATTTTTAATTCATTCAAGTTTTGGTTAATAATAATTAATTCTTACACTCAATCAATCACTAACCCATACCATAATCAACTTCCAAGTATACACATTATTCAATTTATGTATGCTTAGCAATAATCATTTAAATGTATTTAGGTATGTGTAAATCACAAATATAACAACATTAATGTAAATTCATTTACCCTACTAACCAATTATGTGACAACTTGGTTAATCGTACCTAATTTATCATGTAGATTTAATTTGAATTTTTAGAATATTATCTACTCAATATAATTTTAGTCTAAGACGGAGTAACTTGCCTTAAATGACTTGTTCGTATTTAATTTAATTAATTAATTAATCAAAAAATAACATAAAACTACATTGTTATGATATATGCATAATTTAATTGAAATCATCAATTATACTCATTCAAGTATCGATAAATAAATAGGTTAATTAATTAATTAATTAATTAGAAGTCATGTCAAACCTTATTAAAAGATCCTTCTGGTAAGGTATTTAATATTTAATGCATTGAATGACTATATTCAAAGTTTTATAATTAATTATGTGGTGCTTATGTTTCTATTTTTTCTTGATTAGGATATAAAATGTTAAACAACTCTAAGGTAACTTGAAGGGTGTAATTAATTTTTATTTAAAACAATTTGAATTTTTTGCTTTACAATTTTCTAATAACCAGAAAAGCTTTTGCTATGCATAAAATTTAATGAAATATATTATTAGACTTTTGAAATCTTTTTGAGATTTCATTTTCTTATAATTTTATCTAAATTCAAAATTAAAAATTAATTGATTATTTAGATTTTTTACATGTTACAAAAATTATGATTTTATATGCTTTAAGGTCGAATGCAAAGAATATGTAATATATATACAATAAAAATATAAAAGTATAGCAAAGTAAAATGTGAGATATTAAATTTCATATTTCATCTATATACATAGTCATAGCATGGTTATAAAAAAGAATACGAAAGCTCAATTCATTATAATTAATCATAATTTCAAACTAATGTATTTTATTTTATAATAATTACTAAGAAAATAAAAAGACTTTGTTTTAACAATAATTACTAAGAAAATAAAAAGACTTTGTTTTAATAAGTAATAATTCTGGATCAAATTTCAAATGAGTTAATCTATATTTTTTTTCTTAAGAATCATCTTAACTTTTTCCATGTATTTCATAGGATTGTTCATTTGTAAATACCTATTTCAATAACCTTCGTGATTATTTCTAATTGTATTTAATTTAATTTCCTAAATCCTAATGCAAGTAATAAGAAAATTAATTTGAAAAGCTACAAAATAAAAAAAATTATAACTAAATAATGAGCAATAACAAACATCTAAAATATTAAAAATATATTAGTTTATTCTAATAAAGAATTTTCCTTTTTTATCAATATAATAAACTATAAAAATAACATGTATTTATCATGTAAGACATAATTATTCATGAAATTAAATAATAAAAAATCAAAACTAATGAAAATAATATCAAAATTTATGAATATAAATTAAATAAATTTAAATACATAGTAATGGATAAGTATTTGAATAGCTTTTTTTGCTTACTCATTCCAATGGTTTTTAAATGATCAATTTCTCTTATACAATCAATGATATATGCACCAAAAGGAAAATATATGAATGTTAAAAAATTTAAATATAAAAAAATCTAATTATAAATGTGTCTAATGAAACTCTATTATTATTTATATGAATTTTTACCAAATTAAGGATGTTGACATTCCAATTTTGATGAATGCCAAAAATTGATGTTTATTGAGTTTAAAGTATTGTTTAATTAAATCAAGTGCATTTTTACTTAATTGGTAACATTTATGTTTTTAGAATGAAAATTTTGTATTCTTAAATATGTTACCTAATCACGTCATTTTTGATATCACATGATTAATTGCTATTAATTTATTTGGTGATTATTTTGATTGATTATCAACCATGTTAATTTTATTACTTCACATGATTATTGGTCTTTAAATGGATAATGCTTATTTAGTAAATATCTTAATTAATTTGTTTGATTTGGTAATTATCTAATGGATTTATTATTTCAAATATTTCAAAAGATAAGAAAATTATCTATTAGTTTCATTAAGATATTTTTTGATTTTATTTCAAAAGATTTTTTACAGATTTAATATTTTTTATCTTTCAAAAATCAAAATAGAAGCAGATTAGATCTACGTGGAAATTAGAATTCAACACCTATATTCATGGAGATTTTCAACGGCTTATGGAAGAAGATTAAGAGGATATTTATCTTATGAAGCCCACATAAAAAAAATATAACATTTCCACTTCTAATAAAATAATTTTTTAGATATACTTCCATTTTTAAGAAATATTAAGTTTTCAAAAATCAGTTTTTGGTAATAAATTTATCTATCACATGATTTCAGCTTGTTGATTTAACGTACATATTTATACTCTATGTATTTCTGGAATATAACTGTTATATTTTCAAGTATAAACATTTGAGTTTTGAAGTTAGAAAACATAGAGAAAAATATAAAAAAAAATAAGAGAATGAAAAAGATTAAATCTATAACATCTGAAAGTGTTTTCAAAAAAGCTTCATTTGAATATCTATCCTCAATCTTTTTAATATGTTTTGTAAAGATGTGAGGATTTGATTGTTGTAAGATATTATTAAGTTAGCCTATTTGTGAAAACTTGAAGAGGTTACATGTGAACTTATGAAAACTTGATCTTACAAGTTAGTCTGCTAAAAATTTATAGAAGATTGCCAAGTCAATCTACTGAAAACTTAAAAATGTTGCAAGTTAGCCTATTAAAAGCTTTTCTTGTAAAAGTTCCAAGCTAACCTTTGAAAACTTGTTTTAATGGAGTCTTAAAATATTAGTTTTGAGACAATAGATATAGGCATTTAGATTAAACCATTATATATTATGCGTCCATTACTTTCTTCTCTTCTCTTTCTATTATTAGCTTATTATTTTTTAATTGTTATACTTTAAAAAGATTTTTTATAAAAAAGATTTTAAGTTAATTTATTTACTTTTTTCTAAAAGGGAGTTTTTGAAAATTAATCAAGTTATTACGCAACTTTGATTTATTTTTGAATTGTTTTTATTTTAATAAAAAAATTTGCTAAAGTTTATTTTAGTTTACTAATTTTAAAAATAGTTTGCTAGTTTTGAAAATAATTTGCTAAAATTGTTTTCATTTTTTTTTAAGTTTATCGATTCACCCTCTCTTAACCACTACTTTTGAGATTAATAAGGGATAATAAGGAAATCCATTTTTTTCAATTTTCAATGTTTCTTCTTTAATTTTACAAATAAAGTCTAACATAAAAATATGATCTCTAATTCATTTGATGATGGTTGATCATCATCCAAAGTTTAAATAATATTTAACTTCTTGATAACAAATAAATATTTATCAATTAACATTGGTATGTATGTTGTCACATGAGATTTTCGAATAGTAGCATGCAATAAATTTTTCTACATCATATAAACAAAATGTTATTCATACATAAAAAAAATTATAATGAAAATGAAATAACATAAATCAAACTTTCATTACACTTTACTTTCAATAAAAATTAATTCTAAATTAATTAATTCAAGATTTTATTTCATATTAAACACTTCCTACATTTGACATATTTTCATTTTAATGGTCCAAATCTCTTTATTGATAATAGGATCTAAAAGTAAAGAATATATCATATATATTGAGTAAATACTCAATAGATTAAAATGTAATGAATCATGAAAGAAATTTGTGTTTTGTACTTATATATATAGGAAAAAGATAAACATATGAGAAATATTAAAGGCATTTAGATATAGATATTTACATTGAACCACGATATATTGTATGTCTATTATTTCTTCTCTTCTTTTTCTATTATTAGCCTACTATCTTTTAATTATTCTACTTTAAAAAGACTTTTTATAAAAAGAATTTTAAGTTAATTTATTTACTTTTTTCTAAAGGGGAGTTTTTAAAAATTAATCAAGTTATTTCCACAACTTTAATTTATTTTTGAATTGTTTTTATTTTGATCAAACAACTTGCTAAAGTTTATTTTAGTTTACTAGTTTTAAAAATAGTTTGCTAGTTTTGAAAATACTTTACTAAAACTGTTTTCATTTTTTTTAAGTTTGTCAATTCACTCCCTCTTAACCTCTTAACCTCTTAAACAAGGAAATCCATTTTTTTCAACTTTCAATGTTTCTTCTTTAATTTTACAAATAAAGTCTGACATAAAAATATGATCTCTAATTCATTTGATGATGATTGATCATGACCCAAAGTTTGAATAATATTTAACTTCTTGATAAAAAAAAATATTTGTCAATCAACATTCGCATCTATGTTGTCACATGAGATTTTCAAATTGTAGCATGCAATAAATTTTTCTATATCATATAAACAAAATGTTATTCATACATAAAAAAGTTACAATGAAAATGAAATAACATAAATTAAGCTTTTGTTACACTTTACTTTCTCATTAATAAAAATTAATTCCAAATTAATCAATTCAAGATTTTATTTGATATTAAAAGCTTCCTACATTTGACATATTTTCATTGTAATGGTAGATACTCAATATATTAAAATGTAATGAATCATGAAAGAAATTTGTGTTCTGTACTTACGTATATAGGAAAAAGATAAACATATGAAAAATATTAAAGGTTATAATTTAATATTCAATTAATTGATGACATTTATTATAGAAATTGAAAGGATAAAATATCAAAAGAGAGATGTAGATGACTAATGAATTAAAACATATGTCAAAAATCATAATCATGAAATTATTTATGAAATTGTTTAAATGTGCTACATAAACAAGTAAAGCCTAAAACACATCAAGTAAGCATTTATTTATTTTGATAAAATATCTAAATTTTAATTTATTTAATTTGATAATCAACTTTTATTTGATAAAATATCTAAATTTTAATTTTATATAATTTCTACCATCTATGAATATAATGTTAACTATCTATCGGATTTGGTCAATTTTATATGAATAAAAGCTTTAAGTATCATGATTTTATCATTTATACTTTTAATTTTTTTTATTTCTATTTTAAAATAATTTTTATATATTTAGTATCTTTTTTGACTAAAATTAAAAAATCAATTATTTTATTTTAATAACTTTATAGTTTAACTAAATTTCACTAGTTTTATATTTTTAAACAATTATTATAATTTTTACATGATTTTAGAAAATGATTAACCAATTTTTTATTTACAATATTTATAAATGAGATAAATTGTAGCTTGAATAAAATTTGATAAATTAAATACATTACATGCTAAAGTTTTAAAATAAATACTTAAAATAAAATAATAAAAATAAATATAAAATTATGATAGTTTAGATTTTTATTGATATAAAATTAAGTATTCTATTGAAATAAATGAAAGTTAAAAGTAAAACTTAAAAACTTGCGATTTCTTTTTATCATTTTAACCTATTTTAATTAAATATTATTATTTAATATTATATTGAAGTTGAATAAAATTCTAATGAGAAAGATTTTTCCAGTTTTATTGATAAAGATACCTTCAAATGAGAAATTTTTTCTGTAAATTAATAATTAAGAAAAAAAAGGTTCAATTGGAAATTATTAAACTTTTAATATTACTAATCAAAAGCAAATTAATTGTAGGAAATATGTATATAAAAATAAGTCAGTTTGACACATTATTTTAATTTTATTTAAATATGCGCTGAAGGGTCAATGGCAACAAGTTTCATAGGCATTTCTTTCAATCAAAAATTGAAAAGAAAACAGTGGCATAAAATAATTGAGCCTTATATTAAAGAATGATAAAAGTAAAATGCCATAAATTAAGATATCGAGACATTTTCATAACCTACAAGTCTCTCTCTGCTTTACTTTTTTTAACCTGAAATTAAAGAAATGCCATCTTAATAAACTCAATTTATTTGTCCCTATTGAAAGGGAAGCACAATATGCATTAGTATCAATTTACGGGATGCATGTAAATATCATACACCATCTTTAAGATATCGGGTTCTTTTTTATATATGACATGTCTTTGTCTGATTCCTTTAGTTTTTTCGTTTTATTATATTTATATCTGTCCTTTATAAGGCTTCTAAATAAGTTTAAATATGTCATTAAATTGATGTAATAGATTATGTTTTAGTTTGCAATATATATCTAAAATAAGAACTTTACTCTTTTATACATATTTAACATAGTTATGTTTCGAAAAGTAAATGAATTACATTTGATTCAGTAAAAAAAATTATCAATTGGTAATGATTTTATTTATTTATTTAGATAATTGAAAAATTCAAATAATAATTTATATTTAGAGTTAATAGAATTAACTAATTATTTTATGAATGCAATAATAATAATTCACTCCACATTTTTGAAGGTTTCTTTTAGCATTCGCCGAATGTAATGAGGTTGAAAGGAGTGAATGACTTTAGAGAAGGTTGTAAAGTTTGTTTCAAGAATACTGATTGCTGTATGACTAGTTACTAGAACTGCCACGTTTCTCTTTTGTTTTTAGGCGTGTATAGTTGGTACGTAGAAAATGAAGTGCAAAATGTTTTACTGTGGGCGGTGTTTGGGGCTTAAGGGTGCCATGATAACACTCTCCCCTAGTTAGATGCATACTCGTCACTTGTAAATGTTACAGGTGAGTATTGTGGAAGACTTTTTCCCTCTATGTTGCTGTTAAATTGATGACAATTTCTTTCGGAATATTACCAAGTCAAAAATAATTTTTTCCAGTGGAAGTTATTTAATATCTTATTTTAATTGTTGAATTATTATAAAAATGATTTTATAATGATAGGTAAAATGATTATAAGTAGTTTGAATTTGAGTTGAAAATAAAAGGTCACATATGTTACAACCCAAAATTCCTTTCCTGGTACTGACGAGGAAATCGGCCTGCGTGTTAATCTAACCGGTCCATAAAATTTGCCTAAACCGATTCTCTAAAGCACCCAATTTCCCAGTCAATGGGCTTTGTCCAAAAGTAGTAGTCTATTGATGCAAAAATCTAAGATGTTTGTGGATCCATTTGTATTGTAAAATTAGAATTTTAATTTTAATTTTTTTGAAATTAGAATTGAGTAAAAATTTTAATTTTATTATTTAGATGATTTAAAAAATTATAATTTTTATAATTCGAATATCTTAGAATTACAATTTTATTATTTAGTTGACATATTGAATGATAACTTTGATTTATAATTTTAAATATGAAATCATTTTTAAAAATAAATTTAATTTTTGAAATATTTATAAAAATTACTAAAAATAAATAAATAATAAAAATTTAAATTTTTTCTGGGACTACTCATGATAAATCAAAACTTTAAGTTTTAGAAAGTATAATCAATTCTATAAAATTATTTCCAAATTTTAATTTCAATTGAATATGGGTTATCAATTACTAAAATTATAATTGTTATGTCCAATTTTAATTCTCAATTCTAATTAACTGTAAAAGAAAATCGAATTCTTTGATGTGAAGACTCCTGCATAATTATTATGGGACATTTTCACAAGTATCATGTCGCCAAAGAAAATGAAAATTAAATGATTAAAAATCATATCATAAAATTTTTAAAATTTTATGAAAAGATATATTTAAAAATTATATATTAAGAAAAAATTAAGATTCTGTTTAAATTTTATTTTAATAAAGATTTTTTAAATTTATCATTTACTCTTTTATAATAAAATTATCAGATGATTTTAGAATTTATATTATATAAAAAATAAAATTATGTCCTAAAAAATTATTAAAACATATATTACAAAAATAATTTATATATTTACTAAAAAGCTTTTTATTTTTTAATTTTACAAATTATTCTTAATTATTACATAATTATTTTTTTATCATTAACAATCCCTTTTTTATTTTTCAAAATTTTTCTATTTTTAATATTTCAATTTATATCTTGATAACAATTTTAATTTTTTATTTTCCACTATTCAATAAATTAATCCATATTTTTTAATTAAAATATTAATTAAAATAATTATATAATTATTATTATTCTTCTTTTTCTTTGTATCTTTTGATTTTAATTCTAAATTCATATATTATTTTTTAAATTTGTTCCTCATATACATCATTAGAAAATGTAAAAAATATTTATGATAATAATGTTTTTTATAATTTTGAGCTATTTTTATGATATATTATTATTTTAAAACACTAGCTTTTATTTTATTTTGATTTTTAAAATGTTACACTCATAAATAAGGGGTTTAGTAGGATGAGAGTATAAGTTTTAACTAATGAACTAATGACATAATATGTAATTTGAGGAAAAACCAACCTAAACCTATATTAAGTTACATAAGCATAATCGGATCAATTGTGAAGACTGAATAGAACGTATTCGGGTCGAGGAGTGTGATAGGATAGAATAACATTCGGGTTAGAAACTACGATTAATATACGAATTAAATGAATCAAAGTTAAATGTGCTTGAAACGAAGGATGGGTGACCACCCCAGGAAGTACGCGATTTTCAATCGCATAAACCTTTTTGGGCGATTTAAGCGATAGAATCATGATCGGAGTAGAATGAAGAGTCTATTGTGCTAATAGGAAGTGTTCGGGATTGAAATATAGTTAAGGTTATTGAAAATGACATAAATGATATTAATGGAATTGTTTAAGGGTAAGTTGGGAATTTTGAAAAATTTGTAAAGGTAATCTTGGAAAGCCTAAATTTAAGGACTAAATTACCAATAATTAAATTTGAAGGATTGATTTAAGATGTTTTAAAGTTTATGGAGGGACTTGTTTGGTAAAATTGAAAGTTATGGGCTAAAGTGTAATTTCTCATAAATTTAAAGATCAAAGTTATCACATCCTGAACTGTATGATTCATTATACATTCATAATTGATAATATATCATGTTTATATATGTTAATGATGTGGAAATGATATGAAATTATGATTATGTTGATTGATATATGATAAGAATTGAATTTGAAACTCAAAAGAGCAAAGTGGAAATTTTGCCGAAACCCCTAAAACTGATGTTAAACAACACTAAAATATGGATTCTGAGTTATATAGAGTGAATTTGATAAAATAGCTTTGACCATAGTACTTGTGTTAACTTAAATTAGATATATGAAAATTTTGAAAATTTTGAATAAAATTTTTATTTATGATGTCATAATTGAATTTGATGATGTAAGCAAATAAAATAATGCAATTTTATGGAATTAGGGAATGAAAAACTTAGTTTTGAAACTAAATTAGTAAATTATATAATTAAAATAGATATTAGAAATTAAAAATAGAATTTTCAATGAAAATGATATGATGATGTCATAATAACTAAGGATGATGTTATAATTAGAAAATAAGAAAAATAAAGTTATGGAAGGTAATAAATAAATAAATATGTATGGAAATAGAATAAGATAGATTATATTTTGAAATAGAATATTTAAATAGAAGTGGGATTGGTATTTGTAAAAGGTATAGGGAATTGAAAAAATAGTTTGGAGTTTTTGTGATAGTGGGTAGAGAGAGAAGGTTAAGAAAATATATTTTAATTGATTGGATGGATTGATGGATAGGATATTAAGTAAAATATGATATATGTAAGTAATAATTAAGTGGAAAATATGAAATTTGGGTTGATTTATTTAGAAATTAAATGACTTAAGTATATAGTTACAAAATAAGGGTTATTATGGAGTGAAATGAGTGTAGAATTGCTCATTTGCACCCATTTAACACCCCACATGCATGTCCAACGGGTTCTACCCCCTTATCCCTTGGGAATCATTATCAAATTGTTATGTACCACTCAAATCTTATCTGCCCCTTGGTGACCAAACCCTCCTTCCTCTTTCCTTATACTTTCCTTTCATTTTTCTTACACTTTCTCTTACCTTCAACTCATCCTTTAGCTTTTTCTCACCTAAACCTAAAAGAGCAGCACCATATTCTGCTCCTTCCTCTCTTATCCTTCAATTTTTAAACCATTTTAACATG
>CANYBF011440760.1:0-16924 GCA_948192965.1 Dalechampia spathulata | reverse complement strand
ATTTACATCTTTCATGCATATACAACTGTATAAAATATCCTTTCACTATTTTCTCTATAAATTCCATATCATATGGAATTCCTCTATTCATAATGCACTTTTCATCATAAGTATCAAGTTATCACATTCATGCATCATATTGGATTCATGCATTTTATACGTCTATCAATCATTCACTATAACATATTTATAAAAGAAATGCGTATCAAAATGCTGTCTAAACCAGGATGTGACACATATTTTTATGTAGATTGTATTTACTTATATGTATTTTTGAGTTAGTTTTTTTATGAAAATGTAAAGTTAAATCCTAATTTAGAAGTTGGATGTTGAATAAGAAGCGTAATATTATCATTTTATTTATTTTTTATGCTCTGATTATCAAAAATTTGGTCTTAGACATTAAATTGATATGAAATGCAATAGTTTAGATATTTGATTAAAAAAATTTATATATCAAAATAGAAAGATAGACACAAATAAAGACACCAAATTCATCATTATATTTTAAAATAAAAACATCATTTATAATCAAATTAAAATTAATTTTTAAAAAATATATAAAAAAATATTCATTAATTTCATATATCTATATTACCATCATCAATCATCATTCATATTATTAATCATCATTCATCTCTAAAATCAAATAATAATAATCAAGAGAAATCATCATTCATCTCTAAAATCAAATAATAATAATCAAGAGTAGCTAATAGTGGTTAGCAAAAAAAAATTTTATCATTTATAAATCTCAAAACATTTACATATCTAAATATGAATATTTATATATATATACATTAATTTATATATATAACTTATAAAAATTAGAGATCATTATAACTGTAAATATATCTATTTATAACAAAAATAATAAATGCTTTTTTTTAAAATATGTAAATATAGATTGTGAAAGTAATCGATTGTTGATCAACATAAATTGTTTATTAATAGATTAACATTATCAGAATTCATTAAATTGTTAATAATTGAAGTTAATTAAAGATAGAGGAAAATGAATATCAATAATAAAATAAATAAAACTAATAAAATAAAATAAAAGTAATATAATAATGATAAATTAACCATAAATTTTTTTAAGAAGTCAAAATTGTTATGATTTTAAAGACTATTACCTAAAAATGGAAAATAAACTAATTGTCTAAAAATATTTTTTGTTATTTTTTAAAAATGGAATTAATTGTTTTTCAAGGGTGTGATAGTTAACCTTTATTATTATATAATTTTTATATGAATTTTAAAAAATGTGAAAAACGAAGAAAATTTTTGAAAATATTGCATTTTATAGAAAATTGAAATAATAATAAATTTTTAAAAAATAATAATGAAATAATAATTTTCAAGTAAATTATAGAAAAATTTAGTTCAAATTTATTATAAATTTATTATAAATTTATCATAAAAATTATTATATTTAGAAAAATGTAATTATTTTTACAAAAACTTAAATCAATCATCTTTGAAATTATTATGTTTTACCTTATACCATTAAAAAGATAAAAGTACGTGGTGAAAATATTATAGAAAAATAAAGTGGAGGAAGAATATATACTTAACTTGATCAACCGCTCAACCAAACGGCATCCAAATAAACGGACTGGCCGTAAACGGAAAGGCCACTTCGTACCTTCGTTAGGATCGCATTTTATTTTGTTAAGTTCATAAATTTTTATTACAAGGTATTGATGTTTTAAAATATTTTTAATTTTATTAACCTTTAAATTATCGTATTTAGTTATGTGGAGGTTGGGTGAAAAATTTAAGAATTTAGAAATGCATTTTTCGTTGGTTAACTAATAAATGAAATATTTTATGTTTATTTTATATTTTTTTAAATTTCTGTAAACTAATAAAAGTGTTTTGTTTTGAGGTTCCATCTTTCTTTTTCTTTCTGTTTTCCAGATTTAGTTTGATTTACTATTTCCATTCCCCTTTCCTTCTGGTTTTCTTCAAACCCTAATTTATTCCCTCCGCGTATGCATTTCCCTTTCTGTTCTTCTTTTCTTCTTTCTTTCTTTCTTTCATTTCTTTCGGTGATGCTAGTCATCATTTTCTGTTGAACGAATTATCTTCTTTTCTGTTTCTTGATTCAGGTTCTCGGATTTGGAGCTAAAACGGTGTCGGATACGGATCCGAGAGGGGGGAATCGAATTATAAATAGAACAAGAGAATAAGACAGATGAGTAATCAGAAGAAGAGAAACTTTCAGATAGAGGCGTTCAAACACCGGGTCGTGGTGGATCCGAAATATGCAGACAAGACATGGAAGATTCTGGAACACGCTATTCATGAGATTTACAATCACAACGCTAGTGGCCTCAGTTTTGAAGAGCTCTATAGGTATTCATTTTTGTTTTTTTGTTTTTTTTTTCTTTTAGAGTCTTAGCTTTACGATTAACACTTGTTTTTCTTTTGATTACAACCTTTTTTCTTAATTCCTTTACCATAATGATTTCAAGTATTTTATTAATCAAATACTATTAATTTCATTTTTTTTTGACTTTTTTGAGAAATTCTGTTAGCTGGTTTTATGAATTTGTTATTAATGAAGTAGAAAATGAAATGCTTCTGCTATTGATCATAATGTTACTATGCAATTTGTATTGTTTATACTGTAGTACAAAGTGCATTATTATTCTTTGTTTTTGTTTATCTTATTCCTTTTTTTATATGACTAATGTCACTACAGCATTTTTGTCGCGTTAAAATGCAGTAAAATTGCTTATAACTCAAGATATTGGATTTCATTGCTTGCATATCTTGATTAAAAACAATGGAAGAAACTTCATGAAGAAAAAGATGTTGTATATCACTTTGTTTGATCACTTCATTATCCGTAATAGCTGATAAAAGTAAGGTGAAATATATCTCAGAGTGCTAAATAAAGAGCAGATAGCAAGTTGAAGAAAAGTCTTATGCGACATGGAGTAGGGAGTATATATTAGTGATTTTATATATGCGTAATTTTTGTCTCCTTCTTTCTTGCAGAAATCAAGTATGCACAGAATGTGTAGAATATAATCTCCATTTCTCCTCCTTTTTCCTTTCTTCTTTCTCTGCATAACTTGCATGTTCCTTGATCTTTTGTCACTTTGTGGTGTTAGTACATAGAAGTGGATTCTTTCTCCAAATAGAGTGAGTGGCACCACTAGGGAAATAAAAAATAATCCTCTTATCATTTTCACGGGTGGATATGGTGTGGTTTTATTACATATGGAGTAACTTATTGTGATAGTGATTCATTTGCTAACATTAACTATATTGTGGATGAATATGAACATCTGACAGTGTCATATTTTTAGAGGCAATCAGATAGCAAGAAGCAGAAGCCGCTTGGTTGCTTGTTTTGCTTGCAATTTATTAAGATTTCCACTTAGACTATGTGTTGGGAGGAAGGACAAAAGGAAATGAAAAATAAGCTAGAAATGTCCTTTGTGGATAATATGCAATAATGTGCCTTGTATATCGTCCTTGATTTTTGTTTTGGTATGCAATTTTTAGTTGTTGTTTACTTTTTATTTGTTGTTGTTATTAATTTGACAAAATTTCCCCCTCTTGATGAAAACCAATGAATAAAGCTGATGAATGAGTAAACCGCATAGAGGTGAAGTGGTTGTTTTTCTAATCTTATAGTTTGCATGGTTTCAGGAATGCCTATAATATGGTGCTGCATAAATTTGGTGAAAAGTTATATTCTGGTCTGGTTTCAACCATGACTTTGCATCTTAAAGAAATATCAAAATCTATTGAGGCTGCTCAAGGTGATTCATTTTTGGAGGAGTTGAACAGGAAATGGAATGATCATAATAAAGCATTGCAAATGATTAGGGACATATTAATGTACATGGATAGGACATACATACCAAGCACTCATAAAACCCCTGTTCACGAGCTTGGACTGAACTTGTGGAGGGATAATATCATACACTCTAGCAAAATTCAAACAAGGCTTCTAAATACACTTCTTGAACTAGTTCATAGAGAACGGACCGGTGAAGTTATAGATAGAGGATTGATGAGGAACATTATCAAGATGCTTATGGATTTAGGTTCAATGGTTTACCAAGAGGATTTTGAGAAGCCTTTCCTTGAGGTTTCAGCAGAGTTTTACAAGGTTGAGTCTCAGAAATTTATCGAATGTTGTGATTGTGGTGAATATTTGAAGAAAGCTGAGAAACGTTTGAATGAAGAAATAGAAAGAGTGACCCACTATTTGGATGCCAAGAGTGAAATAAAGATAACTAATGTTGTGGAGACAGAAATGATTGCTAACCACATGCTGAGACTAGTTCACATGGAGAATTCAGGTCTGGTAAATATGCTTCTTGATGATAAATATGAAGACTTGGGGAGAATGTATATTTTGTTCCGTAAGGTACCTAATGGTCTTCAGACAATAAGAGAGGTGATGACTTCTCACCTCAGGGAGACTGGTAAACAACTAGTTACTGATCCAGAAAGGTTGAAGGATCCAGTTGAATTTGTTCAGCGTTTATTGGATGAAAGAGACAAGTATGATAGAATCATAAGCTTGGCATTCGGCAATGACAAAACATTCCAGAATGCTCTGAATTCTTCTTTTGAATATTTTATTAATTTGAATGCTCGCTCTCCTGAATTCATCTCATTATTTGTGGATGACAAACTCCGAAAAGGTTTAAAGGGTGTTAGTGAGGAGGATGTTGAGATTATTCTTGACAAGGTGATGATGCTGTTTCGTTACTTGCAAGAGAAAGATGTATTTGAAAAGTATTATAAACAGCATTTGGCTAAGCGACTATTATCAGGAAAAACGGTATCCGATGATGCAGAGAGAAGTTTGATAGTCAAACTTAAAACTGAATGTGGATATCAGTTCACTTCAAAGCTAGAGGGCATGTTTACTGATATGAAGACCTCCCAGGATACAATTCAAGGGTTTTATGCGAACCACCCTGAGCTAGGAGATGGACCCACCTTGGTTGTCCAGGTATTGACAACAGGATCTTGGCCAACGCAGCCTAGTGCCACTTGCAACTTGCCCATTGAGATGTCAGCACTTTGTGAAAAGTTTAGGTCTTATTACCTTGGGACCCATACAGGTCGCAGGCTGTCTTGGCAAACTAACATGGGTACAGCAGATATTAAAGCAACATTTGGGAAGGGACAGAGGCATGAGTTGAATGTATCTACATACCAAATGTGTGTTCTCATGTTATTTAATAATGCTGATCGGCTTAGTTACAAGGAGATTGAACAGGCAACGGAGATTCCTGCAGCAGATCTGAAGAGGTGCCTGCAATCCATGGCTTGTGTGAAAGGAAAGAATGTTCTTCGGAAAGAGCCTATGAGTAAAGACATTGGTGAGGAAGATTCTTTTTTTGTCAACGACAAGTTCACGAGCAAATTCTACAAGGTGAAGATTGGGACAGTAGTTGCACAGAAGGAATCAGAACCTGAAAAACAGGAGACAAGGCAGAGAGTGGAGGAGGACAGGAAGCCTCAGATAGAAGCAGCAATAGTTAGGATCATGAAATCTAGGCGGGTATTGGATCATAACAACATAATTACTGAGGTCACAAAGCAGTTGCAGTCAAGATTTCTGGCAAACCCTACAGAGATTAAGAAGCGCATCGAGTCTCTTATTGAACGAGATTTCTTGGAGAGGGATAGTGTTGATAGAAAATTGTATCGGTATCTTGCTTAAAGGGATGGTTTGAGCAAGTTGCTTTGTTTCTTCTTGTGAGATGGTTTAAGCTACCGATTGGGCTTTTGTACCGTGATAAGTGGAAAATTTGTTCTATTTCCAGAAAGTTTATTGGATTTCAATGAATACCATTTATTTCTGCTTTTATTATCTAATCGTAATGTTGTTACTGATCTAAAAATATCGGCAAAATTCATCAAGTGTTGTGCATAGTTTAAGCAGTGCAGTTACCAGGGAGCTTATCAATCCATTTCTTGTTCAACTAATTACTAGCAGCTCCAATAATTTGAACGACAATTACATGTCTCAGCAAGTTGATGAATGAACCGAGGAAGTTAGTTTCATCTGCATTGTTTAACCCAGCTTAATGAGGATCTATAGGTAGACAAGATTACATAAAATCCTGCGTTGGAATTGATCTTCAAACTACAGCTTTAATTGCTGTTGTTGACAATCGACTTCTTAGAGCCACCACTTATGCAGGTGATGCTTGTCCTCCTTTCAAAACTGGATAAATAATTATGTCTGTAAGGCAAGATCTAATTATCTCCCCTTTTCTTTTAATCTAATTGAAATATCGCCTGACCTTTTTATTAATTTTGTTTTCTATTATAGACTTCGTAAATATATAATTCTAACATGTCAAAATTAATTTTTTAAAAATACATCGTTTAGAAAAACAAATTTTGATCTAAAAATTCAGAGGGATGAAAATATAAAAATATTATACTAAAACAAAAATAATAACTACATCAATATTAACAGCAAATCATCCAAAAATTTATGAAAGTAAACAATCTTTCAATACATTAGATTTTAATTTATGATTTTTTTTCTTTTTAGAATTAAAATAAACAGAGAAGATCATAATCAAATTTTAGGTGTCTTATAGTAGAAGTATTTTTGTCATTTTATAACTTCAGTGACTTTTGATGACTTAAATGCACTAATAACCGATTTTCATTTAGATTATAAGAAAAAAGAAATTTAATCATAATTAAACTTTGATATTAAGAGACTCATAATAATTTATTTTTACAAAATTCAAATAATAAAATATGATGTTATTAATTGAACCAATAAATAAATAAATAAATAAATAATACATTACATCTTTATAAAACTACTCATTTTTAAAAAATATTTATAAAAAAATAATCTCTATAAAAATTACTATACATCTAATCAAATCTATTAAAATATTGTATAAATGTCCAATATTAATTGAGCATTAATAATCATATTAATAATATCATTACTGAGAAAATATATTATTTGATACAATAGTTAATGAATATATATATATATGATATAATTTTTTTAAAAAAATTTTACAAGTTTAAATTGTAATTAAAATTTTCAAAAATTATAAATGATATAATATTTTCATATTATTTTTAATTAATAATTGGATACCAAATTGAATAAATATAAATGTTTTATAGTTGATATAAATAATATATTTTTTTTCTTTGTTTAGATTTTTATTCTTCTTTTTTTAATTATTTTTCTTATTCTTTTTTAAATTCTTCTTATTTCTTCTCTATTTTTTTTGATAGAACCTATTAAAAGAAATTTATGTTTTTGTAATATATATATATATATATATTATCAATATTTTTTAATAACATATATACTATATATTTTTCATCAATATATATCATAATATATACTGTTAAATAAATATATATAATAATATTTATTTATTTACATATATTTATCTAAAAAAATTAATAAATAGTAATTTTTAAACTTCAAAATTTTAAAGGTAATACAAAATAAAATTAGATTTGCTCCTTCCACTAGAAAAATAGATTTTTATTTTTAAAAAAATCAGTTAATAATGATGGAAGTGATCCTTCTTTTTATGATTAAAGGAATTTTAATTTTAACAAAAAAAATTTTAAAATTGTTTACCTCTTGTTATTCCAATTATAAGTTACAAAAATGAAAACCAGTGGGAAACGCAACCTCTAATAGATCAAAATGGAAATCATCTCTAATATTTGTATTTAAATAATTGTTTCTCAATAACAACAAGAAGTTCATATAAAGAACTAGTAATTAAAATGATCATTCTCTTTCTAGAACAATTTGACTTGATAAAAATTCATGTAAATTAATACATAACTAAAAATAAAAGTTCATGTAAACTAATCCAATAAAAAAATAAAATCTGAATCTAGCATCATGTTTAAATCAATAAAATGATTATCCATTTTTATCTTCAACTTTTGCAAAAACTACATTTTCTTTTTTCTCCATGATTTCAAACTTTGAACGATATCTTTTTGTTGAGGTAGACTCTTTTTGTCCTTTTTTCTCACATTTGGTTCAACAAATAGAAGAAGGGATGAACTTTCAATTTTAGAAATATTATCTTGTGCATGTACCTTATGAATGAGAGGTCATTACTTGAATTTGTCTTGAAACTCTTTCATCATACCATTAAATTCTTCATCATTTGAAGTTGTTCATGCATCTAATGTTCATGTATCAATTTTGTGGATGTCTTGAAGAAATAGCTAGCAATCCTTCTTTCTAATTTTTCATCTTATAAGTATAAGGAAAATCCAATGTTGGCGTAAATTGACATGTGCATAAAGGAGTCATTGTTCCACATCTTGCTATTTCATACTACTTATGTAACTCTTTCATTGCAAACTTTGAAACCTTAGTGACAACTTTCTTGAAGAATGTAATATTGCAAAAGTGAGGAATTTTAAGCTTCTCAGTTGAAAGTTAGCTTTCATTTCTTGGAATTCATTTATGATTGCAAGATAAATTTTGTTCTTAACTTGACAAAAGTCTCCAGTTAAGGCTTGCAAATATTGCTTGAGCTTTGCATGTGCTCCTTCAGCTATTAAAAAAACACAATTCCTCAAATGTAAATACTTATTTGTCCAGGCATACATAAACTTCTCTTTAAATGGCAGCCATGTTTTCTTAATATATGTGTTGACCTTGAGTTTTCACCCACACACTGCAATTTTGGGTTTTCATTGATTCGACTTGGTCCAGGTTCCCGATGTCGACCCCAATTTGCATACATGCTTTGTAGCTTCCTTTGAGTGTTCTGGGCATGCGGAGCTTATCACATTTTGCTCGTACAAGGCAGAGCACATAACATGCAAAATGGAACATGCTGAGCACATAGCACTATACGTACATGTAGAGGAAAAAGACGCTTGATGGGGCCTACTTTCTGGAGCAAATCTGATGTGCTCCATATAGCACAACGTTATTTGACCTATGAAGATCATCATATTTTGCTCGTACAAGGTGGAGCACATAGCATGCAAATTGAAACATGCTGAGTGCATAGTACTATGTGTGCAGCATGTAGCGAAAAAAGATGTTTGGTCAAGAGCCTTCTCGAGACCAAACCTAACATGCTCCATATCATACAATGTCTTACAACATAAAATGATGCTTGTTGGGAATAGGGTGCACATCCCGATGTGCCTACAGTGGGCCTTACATGACGAGTCAAAAAGCCATGTGCGTGGCATGTAGCACTACATGCTATGCACATAGCACTACATGCCGTGCACATAGCCTAAAAATTTTAAAATCTCATATTGCTAATATGATTTCCTAAACGCTAACACCTTCCACTATAAATATAACGCTTGGATTTGTGAAAAATGGTCTGAAAATTGCTAAAAACGGCCAAACTCTGCCAAAATTCACTCTCAACTTAATTAAACACTTAATTAAGCAATAAATGTAGGTTTTTAGAGACTAACTAATATTAGTTAGGTCCCTAAACATGTTTAAATTGAAGATCTACAAGAAAACCTACTCTGGTGAGTTAAAAATTCATTTTCTCTCCATTTTCTTATGATTTTTGCTATGGATCTATGATTTTGGGTTGATTTCTTAATGATTGGCTTCAATCTTATTTTTTTAATGATTGGTAATGCTCATTTGTAATCCAAACAACTCATTTCTGCCTTAGATCTGCCTAGATCTGAGTTGGATCTCAGGTTTTTGCCAAAAATTATGATTTTCCTTCTGTTTTCCATGCTATGTGCGCCATATATACACATATGTTTGCCACATATAGCTTATGTGCTGCACACATAAGCCTATATGCTGCACACATAGGCCTATATGCTGCACACATAGGCCTATATGCTGTTCATATAGGTTCTAAAATTTCCAAAAAATTCTATTTTTTTTCCGTTTTCACTCATTTCTTCACCCGATCTGATGATTCTAGCAACATTAGAGGCTTACCTATGCTTCTAGTGTTCTACATCTATCATATATTGCCTAGATCTAATTAATTTTAGCCTTAAAATTAATTGTTCAAGTTAAATGCTTATTTGCTTGATTGATTTACGATTTGAATACACATCAAGTTATGTGCGTAGCATGTTGCCTATATGCTGTGCACATAGCATTACATGCTACGCACATCCCTTGCAAAATTGCTCAAAAAATGCATTTTTCACTCAATTTTAAGCCTGATTTGATGATTCCAATAACATTTAATGCTTGGCAGTAGCTCTAATGTATTGGATCTATCATAAATTAATCACATGTAATTAATTTTGACCTCAAAATTATTTTTCTTGATTAAATACTTATTTAACTCGTGTAATTATGATTTTCGATAAGATTGGCTTCGGTTGGTTGAGTTGCTATCTCCAATTGTTGTTTGTGTGATGTTAGTAATTTCCATTCGATATGCCATGATCGATTGAAAATAATTTTACCTAAAATTATTTTTATTTATTTAATTTTCATGATCCAACTCGTGTTAATTCACATGATTGTTGCCATACAATTAATTGGACTTTGGCCCTTGATTTATGCTTTTATATGACATAGAATTAGTCAAATAAGTCCTAAATTCATTTGTTACTAATGAGTTTATTTATTTATATTACATCTTTCACTCGTGCATTTTCGGCTCGTGCTACCTGAGGAGGAAAATTTCCTATAGAGGAGGGGACGTTACTTAACATCCTAAAATATTGTATCCACAAAGATTTTATGTAATAGGATAGTATTATCCCTTATTTGGTGTAATTTAGCCTTAAATTCCCCTGTGTATTCCCTAATTCCTCTATCATTTTCATTGGTTTTTTGAGGATTTTATTTTGTGGATGGTTTTATTATATTTGTCAAAATATATATGCAATATCATGTCACATGCCATGTCACATGCCACATGCCATGTCACATGCCACATCACACACTTCTATGCCATGCCATGTACATGCCATGCCCATACTATATATTATCTTGTATTATCTCGTATGCGAATACAATATAAATACGCCCATATGCCATGCCATGCCATACATGCTATTTACCATGTTATAAGCCTATATACCATGCCAACTTACCATGTCATATCACATGCTACATGCCACGTCATATGCCATGTTGTATGCCATGTCACATGCCATGTCGTATGCCATGTCACATGCCATGTCGAATGCCAATTCACACACATATCACTATACCATGTTATTATGCCATGTCATACATATGCCATATCATTTACACTATATCATCATCTCACATGTCATGCATATGCCATGTCATTTCACTATGTCACCATGCCACATGTCATGCATAAGCCATGTCATCCAAATGCCATATAGCATTATATGCCATTTTATGTGCAACTATGCTATGCTAAATAACATATCGCGATGTGTGCTTACTTTTATGCGCTTGCTTGCTTGCCTACCTAAGATAATTAATTCCAACTATAATGGTAAAATTGACTTTAGAAACTTATAGAAATAGATTTTCATAACCCAAACCCATCTCTGAAGGGTTTAATTTAACACTCATGCTGTGTGTCGGTTGAACCAATTTGGAACCATCTGGTGGTGACTCCCTTGTGACTCTTTTGAGTCTGTATCATTCCTTAAGGCAGCTCCTTGGGAAATCCGTGCTTTTACTCTAAGTGCATCCTCGGTCTGTGAGCTTCGCAAGCCTTGCTCTAGGTGACGGTAGAGACTGACGCTCATAATATGATAATGCATATTGCTTCCTTTTATATCTTTCTTCAAAAATATTCTAAGTTCTTTTAAAGATAACAATATTTAGAGATTGAATCACCATGCTCCATGATGATGAAAAAACACTTCATTCCTTATTATCTTCAAATTGTCGCTTGTAATTTGATGATATATTTTTTTCAATATGCCAAACACATAATAGATTGTAGCCTCCAGGAAAATAACTTGTATAATATTCATTAATGCCAATTCTTTATCTGATATAATAACCAATGATTAACAATTCAAATTAAGAATCATTTTAAATATACTTAAAGCCAAAATATGATCTTCATCCCTCTCCTTCTCCAAAAAAGCAAAACAAGAATAAATTAAGTATTAAAAGAAGACACCCTAATCATATTAGGTAAAGGTATTTATATTTATTGATTTTGTAAGTGTAATCCATGATAAATACATTGTACTAATTTTGTGCAAGAGTAATCGAAGTAGGATATACAATGAATAAATGTGTCAATTGACCATTTAGATCATACTTGATATTGTAAAAATATTCACTCTCACAAAGTTCCTCAAACACTACTTGGATCATGGTTCGATCACTTAACTCATCCTTCTAAATTTGTTTACCTTGAATTATAAATAAGTCTAGAATTGCTTGAAGTCTATAATTTTCTTGCCTAAGTGATGACATAACCTACTATGATGGAATTCTTAATTTTGTCATTTCTTTAACACTTAAATTCATCTTCAGATAATCGATGATAAAAAGGATCTCCTAACATATTATCTAACGCTTCATGATTATGAAAAGAATTTATAATTTCAATGTTCAAATATCATTATCTTGTGTATTGCCTAAGATCTCAAAAGAGCAATTTATGAGTCTGCTTGATGTTTTTCTTTGATGAAGTTCTAAAAAAATATTATGCTTATCCTGATAGCTACATCATTATCACATCTTTTGCGAACATATTTATCCTTCCTATAACTCTTAATAGTTGTGACATATCCTTAATTCAAATAAAAACTTTTGATAGTATCAAGAAGTTCCTTACGATAAAGTTGAATCTCGTTGATAAAGTTAAATCTCGTTGATTTCATTTAATTTTTCTCCATATGATGTTAAATTGCATGATGAACTTTCTCTTATATCAATTCAATAATTCTATCAAAATTCAAGGAAAATCATTTTAAAAATTTCAAAAAAATTAAAATGAAAATGAAATTAAAATAACTTATAAAATCATAAAATGAATCATTCAAAGCAACAACTAAAGAAGTTTAACACTTTGTTTGGGAAATTAGAGATGGGAGAAGGAAAACACCCTTTACTTTACCTTCTTATATTTGGAAGGAACGGAAACAATAAGAGTGAAAACTAAATAAAATATTACATAAAAGAAAAAAACTAATTATATTATATGAAATGACAAATTTATCATTATAATTGATAAAAAGAAAATAAAGTAAACAAAAAATAATCAATTAAATTTCTTATCAATGTCTTAATTTATTTAATTTATAAGGATTATTAATTTATAGGATATGTCATCAGTTTTTTAATAAATTTTTTATTTAAAAAATAAAAAATAATTTATACATATATATAAATGCATAATAAAATTAGAAAGTTGAAAAATTCATATTGAAATTGAGCTCTTTATATATATATTATTTTACTTTTAAAATTTGAACTTAAAATTACTAATTAAAATTACAAATTTTTTTGACTCTTTGATTAATGTTTTACGTACTATATATTTCTCACTTTAATTAATAGTAGCACATGCTTTTGCATCTCACCATTCTGTTTTTTTGCTTCACATGAATCTTGAATTATTTAATTAATTAGTTTGATGAATCATTTAAAATTTAATGCCTTTCTATTTAATAAGTTTCATTGTCTAGCATTTTCCTTTGCATTGTTTTTGTATCTCCAAACTATAAATAGCATTGTTTCTATAAGACATGAGTTTCTTATTCTAGAAAGTGCAATAATTCATAAATTTAGTCAAAATTCATTATAATTCCTTTGAAAATCATAAAGCAATTTAGCAAAAGAAAAAAAAGAGATGGCAGATAAAAAAAATAAGACATACTTATTGCTTTCCCATGTATTTAATTTTCAAAGAAAAAAGAGCAATTTGACAACCATTTGGTATATAATCCTAATGGAAAAATCAAATAAAAAAGCTTATAAAATAATTTCTAACTTAGACTAACATATGGTAAAAATAATGAAATTCTTGCGATTGAAATGGATGGTGATGGTCAGCCACTTTATTTGAGTTGAAAGAAAGTAAATCCTAGCTTTGTTATATGCTGAAAATCTTTATTTGTTCTTTATACATTCAAATGGATATGAATAGTTAAATGACTAAAGAAGGAGTTTCTTATTCTTTAAAAGAGATGTCACAAGTAGAAGTAAAACTAGATGAAAATATAAATGAGGAAGATAGTAGAAACAAAGAGAAGAAAAATGGTAGAAACAAAGTTAGGTTAAAATTAAAGAAGGTTAATTTGGTAAAATTATGGTAAACAGTAAAATCCCTCCAAATGCCTCTTTTTTCCTTTCGTTTTAGGAGGAATATTTTGAATGGAAAATAATATTGTTTTCTTCATCTCCTTCCTTTTTGTATTCTTTCTAAATAGGGTGAAATAATTTTACTTCCTTATTTTCCATCCAAATTTTCTTTCCTCCCTATTTTTTCATTCTAAACATAAGCTAAGATCCAAGAATTTTGATTATTGTTAGCAGTAATATAAAATTAGATTTTCATGCAAGAAAAAAGAATTATTAAGTATTAGAAATAGAAACAACAAAAACATATTTATTAGACCCAGGATTTTAATGTACCTATTTTGTTTAATCAATTTAAGTTAATTTCCATTTAAAATGTGATTTTTGGATGTGGCACAGGTGTACCAGTGCTGTATTTTGTATGGTACGGGCATACGGTTGACCGTACCAAGTAGATTTGATTTTGTGTGTTTGGTATGGGCATACCATATTTGGTACGAGCATACCATTGTTGTGTTTTATGAGGTACGACCAGATAGCTGACTGTACCAAGTTGGCTTTGATTTGCTGAGTTTGGTATGGGCGTACCAATGTGTGATACGGCCATACCAAAGCTCTCAGGAATATTTTTACATTAGTATTTTCAAAGTGGTACGGGCGTACCAATGTATGGTATGGCTGCACCGGAGCTCATAGGTATATTTTTGCATCAGTATTTTTAAATAAATACAGGCGTAAGGGAATCCGTACCGCCATATGCCCATCTACAGAAAGTTTTTAAAAGCTTTCTAACGGATCTATTTTATAACATTGATAGTGCAATTACTTTCAAAACATCTATTTTCTTTGTGTAAAGCTTCTACATTGCTGTGAACTTCATTAACAAGTATGTTAACTTATTAGAAACTTAATCTTGTATTGTATACTCTCATTGTACTTTACTTTCACAACCTAAGTGTTGGTTATTGAAATCTTAGGTTGGTGTGTGATTAATGCTTGGGGCCTTATCTTGTAATTGAGAGTTTGATTACTGTGAGATTGATATTGATTGTAAAGGTTTCAGTGTGAGCCTGAAAATACTGGGGTTTGGATTCTAGTTGTGGAATCCATTATTATATTGATTGATTGGTATTAGTGGATCCTTAAGTTGAAGACTTAGGAGAAGTGAACGTAGGTAAAGAGTTGTGTCGAATCATTATAAATCGAGCATGTGTTGTCATACTTCTACAAGACTTTCATTTGGTATCAAAGCATTTGGTGCTCATTGTTGCAAAGAAATGAAATTCTTGAGCTAAAGATCTTATGGTAACCCAGAGTATTGAAAGCCAATCCTACACAAGACCCCTATTCTTTGATGGAACTGACTACCCTTATTGGAAGCATCAAATGGAAGTTTACTTGGAGAGTGACGATGTTAATTTGTTTGATCTAATTAAGAATGAGTTTCCCCCTCCAACAACTACAACAGATGGTGTTATAACTCTCAAGCCCAAGGTAACTTGGACAATAGAAGAATTTAAAGTGAATGCGAGGAATAAGAAGGCGATGAATATGCTTTACTGTGCTATTAGCTGTGAGGAATATGGACGAGTTTCATATTGTGTCATAGTAAAGCAAATATGGGATGCCTTGGAGACTCATCATGAAGGCACAAATCAAGTCCAAACTAAGAAGATTCAGCTGCTAACTTATTAATATGAGTTGTTTACAATGAAGGCAAATGAGTCATGTTACATCCGCGTTTGACCCCCTAGGAGTTTGTAGGATTTTGAGTATGCTTGATTGGATGTATACGTATATGTATACATGTTTTGATACGATTCCTTGCGTATGTGCCATGTATGTATGCTTGTGTATGCGTCGTGATGACGTATTTTGATGTGTATTTACATGTATGCTAGGTGTATGCATGATGGCATGCATGTGTGGTATGTTCTGGGGTATTTCAGGTGGCTGGGGAGTGCGTTTGAGTGTGAGAAGAGGAGTTTGGAGAGTGGTGCGGGCATACGGGGGCTTCGTACGGTCATACCGAACAAGGGAGCTGAGGAGGCTAGGGCTCCTGAAGGTCGTACGGGCGTACCAGAGGGTTGTACGGCCGTACGTCAACTCGCAGGAATTCAGGTTTGTCAGGTGAGTGGTGGCCGTACGGGCGTACCAAAGGGGTGGTACGGCCATACTGCAACTCACAGGAGTTGGGTTTGTCAGGCTTTTTGAGTTGGTACGGGCGTACGGGTGGTGGTACGGCCGTACGCGATTTAAGTTGGGCTTTTTAACAGCTGAAAAATGAGGGTTTTCATCTGTTATTTCCTTTAAAACGTCCTTAAACCCTAAAAACCCACAGGAGGAGAGTTCCTAAGCACCGAGATAGGGCGAGAGCTTGGAGTTAAGGCTAGAGCGGGTTAGCGACGGGATCACGGGCTACAGTTAGTAGTCTTTTTTCTTCAGGTTTGTGCTAGTTTGTGCTGGATGTTTAACGTTTGTGCTTGTTATCTGGATTTATGCTTGTTCTAGTGGTTCTATGGCTCTGTAAGCTTAGAACTGATGCTTAGGGATTGAATTCCCTGTGATTATGCTTGTGTATGCTTTTGATGCTTGTGATTGTGGTTTATGGGTTCCGAGAAGGAACGTGGTCTATGTTATGTGATGATTGATTTGGGATTGATATGTTTACATGGTATATGGCTTGTTCATGTATATTGAATGATG
>CANYBF011440368.1:0-10402 GCA_948192965.1 Dalechampia spathulata | reverse complement strand
CCTTAGTTTTGCACGATCCAAAATGCATGATGGATTAATATGCAAAATAAACAAATGAAATTCATTAGTAGCAAATGAATTTTGGATTTAATTGACTAGTCCAATACCATTTAAAAGTACGAACCAAGAGTCAAAATCCAGCAATTATTAGGCAATAATTGAAATAATAAACACGAGCTGAATCATGAAAATTCATTTTAATAAAAATAATTTTAAGCAAAATTATTTTTGTTTGATCATGGAAAATTAAATGGGAGGGCTCACATCACATCAGAATTATTTGAGAAAGCCACTCGACCAAATAAAATCCAATCCTTTCAAGAAAACACATTTATAAGATTAAAAATTGCATTTTATCATAAAAATTAATTTTGAGGCCAAAATAAATTAAATGTAATTATTTTATGACTTTTCCAGAATATTTGAGCCACTGTAAAGCATCAAATACCACTGGATATGTCAAAAATACAGCGAAATACGGTCCAAATATAGTTTTTCTGGAAAAATGTGAACTATGCGCGTTGCACATCAAGCTATGTGCGCCACACATGGGCTAGGTGTGGTGCACATAGCATGACATGTGGCACACATAGCCTCTGGATTTGCAAGAAAATTAAATCTGTCAGTACAGAATCAAACTACAGACCAAAATAAGCATGTTTAATGAAGACAATACCTCATTTTGACCTCGTTTCGGCCTCCGGTTTGATGAACCAAACAATTAATTAAGCAATTAATTGAAATAATTAGTTTTAAGGCTAAAATTAAATAGATCTGGACAATTTATGACAGATCCAGAACCCTAAGTGCATGGAAAAGCTACTGGAGTCACTGGAAAATTTAAAACCAAAGCAGTTCGGGTTGAAATCGGGTTTTTCTATGAAAACTGGGATCTATGTACGCTGCACATAGATCTATGTATGCCACACATAGGGTATGTGTGGCGCACATAGTTTGAAAAACCAAACCAAAAGCAAAAAATTTTCAGCAGAAACCATAGATCCGGCCCCGATCTAGGTAGATCGGACATAAAACCAGGTTTTGGCTCATGGATTTGCATTCAAATCATAAGAAAAATAATTTTTCAGTAAAAATTATTTGAAATCCGGCTTGTTTAAGGCAGATCCATGGCACCCAAGGCATGTAAGAGCCTTGAATGACCCTAAAATGGCCAGATCGAGAAGAAAACCGGAGAAAACTAGGAGAAAAATGGCTTTTTCTTTGAAATCCGGGGGCTATATGTGATGCATATAGCCCTATGTGCGCTACACATGAGCTACATGTGGCACACATAGGGGTATATATGGCGCACATACCCCTTAAAATTGAAGGAAAATGAAGAAAATAGAGAAAACGGGAAGAAATTACCTTGTAGCAGAGGCTTTCCTTCCTTGTTCTTCCTTCCTTCCATGTTTAGGGATTCTAACTAGGGTTAATTAGTCTCTAAATCCCTAAGAAAAATTAATCAAGTGTTTAATTAATTTTAAAATGATTTTGGCAGAGTTTTAGGTGCCCCTTGAGGCAAATTCGAGATCCCCTTCAGATGACCCCTAGCTCTATATTTCTAGAGCAATTTTTGGGCATGGCAATTTTGTAATTTTTGACTAGATTTGAAAAATTTTAAACCGATGTACCCTACATATAAGGCTATGTGCTGCGCACATAGGTCTATATGCATAGCATATAGTTTAGAACTCGTCACGTGGGGCCCACTATGGTCGCTTCGGGATGTGCGCCCCGAGCCTATAAGTGTTATTTGACATAAGGAACAACTTTGTAGAAGAAAGTTTTTCCAAATTTGGTCCTGAGAAGGCTCCCGACCAAACATCTTTACTATGCAACGTGCGTAGCCTATAGGGCTATGCGCTACGCACGTTGCATTTTTGACCTATGCGCTCCGCCTTGTACAGGCAGAATGGGATGTATGCCATATGTCCACGAAGATGCAAACGACATTTCGAGAAACTTTGCAACTATAAGTTTTCTCAAATTCGGCCCCGAACATCGAGTTTTGCTTAATGGGCCCATTTTGGGCCCAATAGGCCTTTAGGGCCTAAAATGTGGCATTCGGGATGCCGTGGGTCATTCCTTACGTAAGCACTAGTGGGAATGTGTTCTGTGTGTACAGGACACTTAAAATTGGCTAAATCGGGTGGTGGGCCTGCCAATGCACTATTCATAATGAATAGTGCTTCGATGGGTCCCATGATATAAAAGGGCCTAGAAGGTGGTAAACGGCATGCCAAGCGCTTTGCCTTGAGTAAAGCAACATATGGGATGTGTTCTATGTGAAAAGAACACTCAAAATAGATTAGAGTGGGTAGCGAGCCCCACTAATGCTTGATGGGTCCCTTAACGCAGTGGTCCTAGAATGTCGCATTTGCAATGCCATAGAAGTATGCCTTGCATAAGGCAACAACGAAGTGTATTTTGCAAGCACAAAATACATAGAATATGTCAATGGGGGATGCGAGTCCCGCCTGTGTACTATTCATAGTAAATAGTAACCTAGGTTCAAAATACGATATTTTGCATTCTACATATCCTACCATGTGTGGGCAAGTGTGAAATGTATTTTGTAAGTACAGAATATACAGAATAGAATAATAGAGGTAGTGAGCCCTACTAACATCCTAGGTGGGCCCCGCAGCATAGTGGGCCTAGAAGATGGCATTTGCGATGCCAAACGTTATGCTTTGCGCAAGGTAACTGGAAAATGTATTCTGTAAGTACAGAATACATAGAATAGGTTATCAGGGGCAAGGAGCCTCACTAACATCCTAGGTGGGCCCAGATGTGCACTATTCATGGTGAATAGTGCCCAAGGTAAAAAATGCAATGTTTTGCATTTCAAGTGATTTGCCTTACGTAGGCAACAGTGAAGTGTGTTCTGTATGTACAAAACACTTAGAATAAGTGGCAGGTCCCACCAGGCGCCATGGTGGGCTCCATCAGTTCTGAGGTGTTCTGTGCACCAAAATACACAGAGGAAGACACAGAGGCCTATGTGTATAATCGGGGTCGATGTCAGGGACCAAAACTGAGCTGAATCAACAGAAACCCGAAATTGCACGAGTGTGAAAAGTCCGGATCAACACCCCTCAAGAAGTGTATTAAGATCAAAAGAAAATACTTAAGAGGGAAAGAGAGGTTTTGGCCTTAGGGAAAAATGGGAGTGAAGTTTTGGCTTCTTTGGAGAAAACGAGAGAAAAAGGAAAGAATGAGGGAAAAGAGGCCAGAAAAGAAAATACACAAGTTAATGACCCCTTGGTGAGTGAAAATAAGAGAGAAGGGAAAAAGAAACATAACTTTTATGTGAGAATGAGAGAGGTTAAAAGTGTTATTTCCTTAAAGAAGCCTGTTTTACTTCTTAGGTACAATAAAATTTTATTTGCTGATACTGCTATTACCCGTGATAATTTACCTTCTGGTTTTATTTTAATGTTGCAAGAATTTGATGATGTCTTTCCTAATGAGATGCCTAATAAATTACCACCTTTAAGAGGAATAAAACATCAAATTGACTTTATTCCTGGTTCTACCATTCCTAATCAACCAGCTTATAGAAGTAATCCTATGGAGACTAAGGAGATGCAAAGGTAAGTGGATAAACTCTTGGAAAAAGGATTGGTAAAGGAGAGCATGAGTCCTTGTGCTATTCCAGTCTTATTGGTGCCTAAAAAGGATGGTATATGGTGCATATATGTTGATTGTAAGGTAGTCAACAAAATCACTGTAAAGTATAGACACCCTATCCCTAAACTTGATGATATGTTAGGTGAATTGCATGGGGCTCTTTACTTTACTAAAATTGATTTAATGAGTGGATATCATAAAATTAGGATGAAACCTAAAGATGAATGGAAAACTACATTCAAAACTAAGTATGGTCTGTATGAATGGTTAGTAATGCCCTTTGGTTTAACTAATAAACCAAAGGAGGAAAAGTTGTATGCTAAGCTTACACAGTGCACCTTTTGTATAGATAGACTTGTGTTTCTTGGTTTTATTATGAGTGCATAAGGAATTGAGGTTAATGAGAAGAAATTGAAGGCTATGAAAGAGTGGCCTATGCCTAAGTCTATGACTGATGTAAGAAGCTTCCATGGCTTGGCAAGCTTTTATAGACAGTTTGTGCAAGATTTTTCTTCAATTATAGTACCACTCATAGAAATAGTGAAGAAGGAAGTTGACTTTAAATAGGGGGAAGCACAACAACATGCGTTTGAGACATTAAAGGAGAAATTGACTTTGGCCTTTATTCTATCCTTACTTGACTTTAATAAAACTTTTGAGATTGAGTGTGATGCTTCAGGTATGGGAATTGGAGTGGTTTTAATGCAGGAAAAGAAATTAATTGCCTACTCTAGTTAGAAGCTAACAGGAGCTCAACTTAACTATTCAACCTATGATAAGGAATTGTGTTCCTTGGTTTAAGCTATGGAGGTTTGGCAACACTACTTACTTCCCAAGAAGTTTGTCGATCATATTGATCATGAATCCCTTAAGCACTTAAAGGGACAAGGGAATATCAACAGACGAGATGGTAAGTAGGTTAAATTCATTGAGCAATTTCTTTATGTGATTCAATACAAGCATGGAAAGGAAAATATTATGGATGATGCATTGTCAAGAAGGTATGCCTTGACCTTTACCCTTAGTTCAAAATTACTTGGATTTGAACATATTAAGGGTCTATATGTTGGTTGGTAATGTATATATGGCAAGTGAACATAGAGCATTTAATAAATTTTATAGGCATGATGATTTTCTATTTAAAGGTAATAAACTTTGTATGCCTAAATGTTCTATACGTGATTTTCTTGTATTAGAGTCTCATTGTATGGGATTGGTGGGACACTTTGGGTTATATAAGACTTATGATATGCTGAATGAACACTTCTATTGGCCTCATATGCATAGGGATGTTGAGAAAGCGTGTAATGCTTGTATTGCATGTAGACAAGCAAAATCTAAGTCTATGCCTCATGGTTGTCTATGCCTTTACCTATACCTAGCTCACCTTGGACTGATATACCTATGGATTTTATGCTTGGATTTCCAAGAACTAAGAGAGGTAGAGATAGCATATTTGTTGTAGTTGATAGGTTTAGCAAAATCGCTCACTTGATTACTTGTCATAAGTGTGATGATGCTATTCATGTTGCTGACCTATTCGTTAAGGGGATTGTGAGATTGCATGGGGTGCCACGTACCATTGCTTTTGATAGAGATGCAAAGTTCCTTTCATATTTTTTATGTGTTTTATAGGGTAAACTTGGAACTAAGTTGCTTTATTCAATAACTTACCATCCATAAAAAGATGGATAAATTAGAGTAGTGAATTGAACTTTAGAGGCATTGCTTCGAGCTATAGTGGGGAAAAACTTAAAGACATGGGAGGATTCCTTACCTTTTATTGAATTTGCTTATAATAGAATCATTCATTCTTCCACAGGATATTCACCATTTGAACTTATGTATGGTTTTAATTCACTAATTGTTTTGGATTTATCTCCTTTGCTGTTACATGAGCTTTCTAGTTTAGATGGAAAAAGAAAAGCAGAATTGGTGAAATCAATGCATGAAAAAGATTAAGTAAATATAGAGAAAAAGAATAAAGAGTATGTTAAAAGAGAAAATAGAGGGCAAAGGCAAGTAAGAGTCGAACCTGAAGATTAGGTTTGGGTGAATTTGTGAAAGGAGAGGTTCTCAAAGCAAAGAAGAACCAAGCTAGATGCAAAGGAAGATGGCCTTTTCCAAGTGTTGGAATGCATCAATGATAGTACATACAAGATTGACTTGCCTGGTAAGTATGAAATTTTGGCTTCTTTTAATGTTAGTGACTTGTCTTCCTTTGATATGGATGCAGATTTGAGGATAAATCTTTTTAAGGAAGGGGAGAATAATACGAATCTACATGGGGTTCAAGAGAATACAAGGATCTTAAAGGAAGAACCATTAACTTTTCCAAGGGGTCTAATCACAAGGTCACAGGTTAATAAATACAAAGCAATCATGAACTTATTTATTCAAGAATAAATAATAATGGAACTGCAAGAACAAGCCTTCTATAAGTGCTATTTAGAGCTTAAAGGAGTGCTTAAGGTCATAATATTGCTTGAGGCAAAGTTAGAAGAGAATGGAACTTAACGTATGTCATTTGGGTCAAAATATGAAGCCATAGGCTTATTTTCTAAGCCTATGGAGTAGTTAGGCATACTGGGCCATAAGTTAGGCCTGTTGAAAACCCAATAAGGAAAGGAAGAAAGGCCAATCATTAGCCTATTTGGCTTGTACGAATTTCCATGTGATTATAGCCTTATTTTATTTATTTATTTATCTTCTAAGTTAGAGTAGGAGTAAAATAACCAAGTCCTTGGTTTAGACTTTCCAAATCCTCCTTGGAATAGAACTTTCATATCCTTTAAGGACTAAGGTTTAAAACTACTATAAATAGGAGCTATTGTAATCCTTTAATGGCATATTCAATTTTATTCAATAATTGACCTTTTTGGTTTAATGCTTTATGCATGTTATGTTTTTAGTTAAGAAGTGAGGGTTTGCTTTCTTCTAATTGCATTAGGAATTATGGTTAACTTATCAATTTGAGTATGATGTTTTCTTTTCTTCCATAGGCTTATTATTTGTGTTTCCATACTTATTAGTTTGGGGGTCAAATAGGGTGGGGATTTATTCTACCATTGGAGCTATATCTTAGCATGCATATGGGCTTGTAAGATACTCACCATTGGGTTCCACATCATTAATTGCATAGGAATTGCGATTATGGGCATGAAAAGGTGAGTTTGCATTCAAATGCTAAAATTAATAACATGAAAATGAACTAAGTAAAGTTCATTTTCATAGACTAAGAAATTGGAAATCTAAACCCTTTCTTGATCATTGTCATTGTTATGACAAGTTTGGCCACTCAAATTATAATTATTTTATTAGATTAATTCATTTGGAATTTATTTCAAATGAATCATGTCAAGCTAATTTTTAAGGATCCAAATACATTTAGGTACCAAAAGTTAGATGAAGTTATTTTATAGGTTTGCTTGAAGTTCACAAGAAGGAATTAGGTTGATGTTTAAGAAACAAGATAAAAGAACGTCTCTTTTATTGGTAGAATGAAGAATAAAGAAAAGAGACTATTCAACTTCTAAAGGGGAGTTTTGAAGTCATTAAACATCTTCATGTATGGATTGGAGTGCATGACGACACATATATTTAGATTTTAATTGATATCAATATTTCATATACTTCAATGAATTAAGTTTAATTTATTTTTCTTTTGGTGTAACCAAAAGGGACAAGTATGGTGAAAATGACTTTTTGATGCATTTTGAAATTTTGATTATATTGATATTTTCATTTCAGAAAATGTATTTTTAATGAGAAAATGTGTATGTTCTTTTGTACTGTTAGCTATGTTTAATCAAAACTAAGCTCATTAATTACTCCTCTTGCATTATAAATAATGCATGGTTTAGGGGGAATATGGATTGTAAGTTTGTAATTTGATAAAGGGAGCTAATTTTGATTAAAAAGTCATTTGGTGTTTATCAATATTAAAAAGGGGGATATTGTTAGATCTTAAGGGTCCTTGATCTTGACTTTGATGTTAACAAACTATGTTTATATTTTTAATAAAATATTTTAAAATATTAAATTTGATTTTTGGTATAATTAATGTCTAGGTTATGTTATAGCTTAAGGAAAGCTAAAACTGAAGTTTCAATTTTAGGTAGAATGTAGTCGTACAGTTGTACTACTAGAGTGTATAATCATATGATTGAATGCTACCTAACTAGTTTAGGCTATAATCTGACCATATCACTTGTGTATATAATTGTATGCCTTCTGCAAATGACTTTTTCTATAATATTTTAAAATATTATGAAATGATTCTAAATGAATTAAATGCATTCTCAATAATCATTTTAGTTAAAAAAATCATATATTGATGTGGATTAACCTTGTAAAAGGTAAAAATTCAATCATTGTTCATAAATTACTTATATTTCCATCTTAAACTCATTTATTATGTGATTTTTATATTTCTTAAATTGTAAATCTCTATCCACTATCTCTGTCTCAAATTCAATTCCTTATGTATTCTCAAATACTTTAAACTCTTATGATCTGTATAGATGTAGCATTTCTCATCATATAAATAATACTGCCAAATCTTCAAAGTAAACATAATTGCAGCCAACTCTAAATCATGGGTAAGATAATTCTTCTCGTGCGATTACAACTGTCTCAAGGCATAAGCAATTACCTTCCATTCTTGCATCAGTACGTAACCTAACCCATTTAGTGGAGCATCATTGTATATTATGTAATCCTTTGTGGGTGTTGACAAAGTCAACACTGGAGCCTATGTCAAGCATTCCTTCAAACGATCAAAACTTCTTTGATATCTGTCAGTCTACTAAAATGGAACATCTTTCCATAGCAATGTAGTCAGTGGTGTGGAAATCATCAAAAACCCCTTAACAAATCTTCTATAATAGCTAGCTAAACCTAAGAAGCTACGAACTTCATTAATATTCCTTGGAGTTTTCCATTGAACTACTACTTCTATCTTACTAGGATTAACTCTAATGCTTTTTGCTAAAATATATGCCTAAGAAAATTCACTTGTTCCAACCAAAAGTCATATTTTGATAGTTTTTCATATAATTATTTTTCCCACATCTTCTATAATACAATCCTCAAATGCTCATCCTCTCGATTCTTTAAATAAACAAGTATATCATTGATAAACACAACCATCAATTGATATAGGTACTACTTGAACATAATGTTCATTAGATCCATAGATGTTGCTGGTGCATTAGTCAAACCAAATAACATTACTAAAAACTCATAATGACCATACTAAGTTTGAAAAGCTGTCTTCGATATATTATTTTCCTTCACCTGAAGCTCATGATAACCCGAGTCTATCTTTGATAAAACCATTGCATCTTTCAGTTGATCAAATAAATTATCAATGCAAGGAAAGGAATATCTATTTTTGATAGTCTCCTTATTCAGCTGCATATAATCAATGCACACTCTTATGGTACCATCTTTCTTCTTCACACACAAAATAGGTGAACCCCACGGTGATAACTGGGCCAAATAAACCTCTTATCTAGTAATTCATGTAACTAAGTCTTCATCTCTTTTAATTATATCAAGGCCATGTGATAAGATGCAATGGAGATGGGCTCGGTGCCTGACATTACATCTATCTCAAACTCAACCTCTCTCTCTAGTGGCAACCATGGTAACTCATTAGGAAATACATCTAGAAAATCATATACTATAAGTATTTCTACTAACAGCACCCCTTTTCTACCTGGTATCAATCACATGAGTAAGTATGGCTTCACAACCCAGTTGTAATTATTTTTGAGCCACTATTATCAAAATCAATCTAGATGAAATTGTTGGTGCATAACACTATATCTAAACAGTAGCATACTATGAATGCTTAAATGTAACTCTCTTTTATGTACAATTTATTGCAGCATGATACTTAGATAACCAATCCATCCCTGGAATAATATCATACTTCCAAACAGGTAGCTCTACTAAATCAAATGAAAAATGCATACCATGGATAACCAAAGGACACTATTGATAAATCTTATTAACTATCATGTCTTTACCTAAAGGACTGGAGACTACAATATCATATCCTACTGATTAATTCATTGACCCTTGGCTACCGCCTCTACCTTTGCCATTATGACCTTGACCCTTGCTTCTACCACTATCTCCACTTTGGGAAGCACTGAAAATAGTTCTAGATATCGAGTTCTATTGATATGAACCACCTTCAGACATAATATGCATTGGCACAACTTGACATACAATGGAGTCTCATGCAAAATGCCTAGTACTGCCACATATATAACACAGATCTGTACCGATTTTGAAACCATCATAATGAGTATGACCATAGATACAGTACTGGCTTGGTCTAATTCTCAAACTACCATAGCCCATAAGTCTCTAGCTTTATGCTTAATGAAGCAATGGCAATCTAGATCCCATCGATTGAGCCTTAAAGGAGCCTTGGAACTTGCCCCTCTTTTATTTGTTAAATGATAAATTGGCTCCTTGAAAGGATCTTCAAAACTATCTAGCTCTAACACTCTCCTCTTCCTTGATGGTATGCTCTTAATTTAAAACATTAGCCATCAAAGTAGAGAAATCTTTGTAGTTAAACCCCTATACCAATGCTTTAATAGAAGGAGTCAGTGTCGCACCCTAAATTTGAGCCTCTCGGATTGATTGGGATGAGTCGGGCTATTTCTTCATTGCTTTGCCTTTACGGGCATTCCCGGTTCATTCAGGTGCAATCCAGGGTTTGTTTAGGTTGCTTAGGGTATGTTTG
>CANYBF011439937.1:0-11618 GCA_948192965.1 Dalechampia spathulata | reverse complement strand
GTTTAATTTCTTGGTTCATTTTAATCACTCAATCGAGCTGGTAAAATGGATTGGGTGGCGACTCCATAGCATTTCTCGACGCGATCTCTCTAGGTTCTGCAGGTTAACCATGGTTTAAATCACTCGGGAGCAAGCACCACGACATCTAACAACAAACAGCATGCAGTACTCCCACGTCCGGAATGTGCTACTCCTCACACTTCGGTACTTACTTGGGATGATTTTCTGAGGGAGTTCTGCCAGAAATACGCATCTACTGCCTATACAGATCAGAAGCTACATGAATTTCTTAATTTGAGATAGGGGAATATGTCAGTGGCAGAGTATGAGGGGGAATTCACATGGTTAGCCTACTATGCCACCAACATTTTGACTTCTGCACGGGAGAGGTGTAAGAGATTCGAACAGGGGCTGAATCTCTGGATCCGGGCATTGGTACATGGTTTTAATTATGAAGACTTCTCAGCTTTGATGGCTCATGCACTAAATCAGTAATGCATGATACAGGAGGAGCAAATGAGACAAGAATCGGTGAGAAGACCATTCTGAGAGTCAAATTCTTTGTCAAGATTTTCAAAGAGAGGGAAGTTCAGGGGTTCATTTCCTCCATGATCGATAGGGGTTTGATCGATACCACCTCGATGGGTACAGAGTGGGAGACCCCCATTTTCTAATGGCAGCACGGGTTCAGGATTGATGGTATGTCGTACTTGTGGCCGTATGCATCACGGGACTTATCGGATGGGAGCGAATTTGTGTTATCGTTGCGGACAGGCTGGACACTATGCTAGGGAATGTTCTATACGTAATAATGTTCCAGTTCATACTGTTTCAAAAGGTAGCTCCTATCAGCAGAACCCGAGTATACGATTTGGTTCGGGAAGTCCTCAGGGTGTAGAGAGAGGTAGAGGATGAGGTAGAGGAGACCGTGACGGAGGAAGCCATGGGGTTAGCCAGGAATCGATGAACCAAGCAGTTGGTATCTTTACGAGAGTGTACAATTTGGCACAACAGGATAAGTAGCATGCCTCTGATATGATGATCGGTAATGTCTTTATCTCTAATCATGAGGCCTTAGTTTTATTTGATCTGGGTTCCTCGTATTCATACATTAATACGGGATTCACCCAATTTCTTGAGATGCGTTATGAAGGATTAGGTTATGAGATAGTATTATCGACTATGTTAGGTAGGGATGTGATAGTGGATAGAGTGTCGAGACAATGTCCTTTGATTATGCATGGCGTGTGTTTCCTATCCGATTTAGTAGAGATGCCGTTTCGGGAATATGACGTTATATTAGGTATGGATTGGTTAGCCAAGTACAGGGTAGTGATAGATTGCTGTCAGAAAATAGTGACTCTTCAGCATCCAAACCAAGGTATGATAGTGATACGGGGAAATGTACCATTGATAATAGCGAGATTGATTACGACAGTGATAGCGCGGAGATTGATGTCACAAGGTTGTGAGGCAATTTTAGCACACGTAACCGATATGAGATAAAGGGAGGTACAATTGATAGAAATTCCAACTGTTTACGACTTTCCAGATGTTTTTCCCGAAGAATTGCCTGAGTTACCACCTAAACGAGAAGTAGAATTTGAGATTGAAGTGCTACCAGGTACCGAGCCAATCTCCATTACTCCTTATCAGATGGCACCATTGGAGTTGAGGGAACTCAAGGTCCAGTTGCAAGAATTACTTGAAAAAGATTTCATTAGGACAAGAGTTTCACCGTGGGGTGCACCTGTATTATTCGTTAAGAAGAAAGTTGGTACGATGTGGATGTGTGTTGATTATAGGAAACTTAATAGGGTAACCATAAAGAATAGATATCCTTTGCCGTACATTGATGACTTGTTTGATTACTTGAAAGATGTTGCAGTGTTCTCTGAGATTTATTTAAGGTCAGGGTATCATCAACTTTGGGTTAAGGATGGCAGTGTAGCGAAAACAACATTCCGCACTCGTTATAGACACTATGAATTCCTTGTAATGCCATTTGGATTGACGAATGCACCTGCAGCATTTATGGCCCTAATGAATACAATATTTGCAGACTATTTGGATCAGTTTGTTATGGTACTTATCGATGATATCTTGGTATATTCGAAAACACGTGAGGATCATGATAAGAACCTGAGGTTGGTTTTGCAACGGTTACGGGTGAAGCAGCTATATGGTAAGCTCTCTAAGTTTGCCTTCTGGTTAGGACAAGTAGCATTTCTAGGGCATATCATTTCAGCTGAGGGGATTTACGTTGACCCGAGCAAGGTACAAGCCATCCTGAATTGGCCTATTCCACAGAATATCAGTGAGATCCATAGTTTTCTGGGATTAGCCGGTTATTACCGATGGTTTGTTAAAGGTTTCTCGACAATTGCCTTACCATTGATGATGCTACTTAGGAAGGATGTTTCTTTTAGTTGGTCGGAAGAATGCCAACAGAGCTTTGACAGACTGAAAGAGTGTTTGACTCAAGCTCCAGTTTTGACTCTACCTACATTGGGGAAAGCCTTTATTATTTATAGTGATGCTTCACTTAATGGGTTAGGATGTGTTTTGATGCAGGATCAGAAAGTGATTGCATATGCCTCACGATAGTTGAAGCTGCATGAGAAAAACTACCTGACACATGACTTAGAGTTGGCAGCCATCGTGTTTGCATTGAAGATTTGGCGACACTATTTGTACGGGGAATTATGTTACATGTATACTGATCATAAGAGCCTGAAGTATCTGAGTACGTAGAAGGAGTTAAACTTAAGGCAACGAGGCTGGCTGGAATTGATTGAAGATTGTGACTGCATAATTGACTATCACCCGGGTAAGGCTAACTCAGTAGCAGACACATTGAGTCACAAGATGATTGCTAGATTGAGACAGTCACCATTGTTGTTAGTCCGTGAGATGTGACAGTCAAATGCCTCGTTGATCATGCAATTTGACTACATATTGGCACAGTTATGGCTACAAATGAAACCCACACTGACAGATCAGATTCAGTAATGTGCAGTAAGTGATGAAGAGTACCAGAAGTAGTTACAGAAAGTGCAGATAGGTAGAACAACACTATTTACCATAGATAATGATGGTAATTTGAGACATGGAACGCGTTTGTACATTCCTACAGACGCTGAGCTAAAGCGACAAATTCTAGAGGAAGCTCACAGTTCGATGTGTTCATATCATCCTGGAAGTACAAAAATGTATAAAGATCTGAAACAACATTATTGGTGGGTCGGGATGAGAACTAAAATAGCGGATTATATGGCTAAATGTTTAGTTTACCAACGCATCAAAATTGAACATCAGGTACCAGTGAGATTACTTAGTCCGTTACCACTTCCAGAATGGAAATAGAACCGTATTACTATGGATTTTGTTACAGGGTTATCAATGACGCAAACCAAGCACGACGTAGTATGGGTAATAGTGGATAGACTGACGAAGATAGCTCATTTCTTACCTGTACATATGGATTATAGTTTAGAGAGGTTGGCAAGCTTGTATATAGATGAGATTATATGATTGCATGGAGTTCCATCCCTTATTATGTTAGACAGAGATCCATGATTTACATCACATTTTTGGGGTACATTTCAGAGAGCTTTAGATACAAGAGTCCAATTTAGTACCGCTTTTCACCCTTAGACCGATGGGCAATCAGAGAGAGTGATACATATTTTGGAAGATATGTTACGAGCATGCATGATGGAATGGGAAGGTAGTTGGGATCGATAGATACCTTTGGTTGAGTTTGCCTACAACAACAGTTATCAGACTAGTATACAAATGGCACTGTATGAAGCACTATATGGTCGACGATGTCAGACACCATTACACTAGGATGAAATAGGTGAACGAAGGTTGATTAGCCTTGAATTAGTTCAACAGGCCGAAGAACAAGTACAACTGATAAAGAGTAGGTTGAAAGCCACATCCGACAGACATAAGTCTTATGTGAATATGAGACGACGCAACATAGAGTATGGTGCCAGAGAGAAAGTGTTTCTCAAGGTGTCTCCGTGGAAGAAGATTATGCAATTTGGTTAAGAGAGTAAGTTGAGTCCTAGATTCATTGGTCCGTATGAAGTTCTAGAATGGATTGGACCATTGGCTCATCAATTAGCTCTACCACTGGAATTGGATCGTATCCATAATGTATTTCATGTGTCAATGTTATGACGTTACAGATCAGATCCTTCTCATGTTATCTCGATTGAGGCAATAAAGGTATGACCAGATTTGACTTACAATGAAGAGCCGATACAACTATTGGCTTGAGAGATGAAACAGTTATGGAATAAACAAATACCATTGGTGAAGGTCTTATGGAATCACCATACTAGACAAGATGCGACTTGGGAACGGGAGTCCGCAATGAGGGAGCAGTATCCCCACCTTTTTACTAGTAAGTTAAGAGGAATTTTAGGGACAAATTTTCTTTTTAGGGGGGGAGAGTTGTCATATCCATATTAGAGACCCTAGGAGTTTTACATTAATGTGTGTGTATGTGTTAGATGAATGGTAGGCTCGGTATTGTATTATGCCTGAGATTGATGATTTAACTGGTGTATGTGTTTGTACATGTATATAGATATATAGATGTTATTGGTTTTGGTTGGCGTTGCTGTCGCCTTATTGAGGGGCATGTCTTCCTGGTTGGATGAGGGACAACCATTACGTTTGTTTAGGGGTGTATTAGAAGTGTTATTTGGTGCGGTATTGGTTTTGGTACAGGTATTGTGAGGGAACAGGATTTAATTTAGTCTTAGCTTGATTTTAAGTAGTGGTACAGGTGTATAGGACTCCGTACGGATGTACCAAACAGGGGAATGATCGTACAGACATACCAAAGGGTGGTCCGGCTGTACGTAAACTTACAGGAATTTGGGTTTGTCAGGTAGAATGTGGACGTACAGGTGTACCAAATATGGTACGAGTGTACCGTCCCTCACAGGAAATTATGTGCATCAGAAGTTTTAGTTCGGTATGGGCATACCATGATCCGTACGGTCGTATGCGACTTAAGTTTGATGAGTCAAAGGATATGTATTAAGGGTTCTTTCATTCCTTATCAGTTCTAAACCCTTCTAAACCCTCTTAAACCATTATTAGTAGTTAGGGAAAGAGCACTTAGTGGCTTTTGAAGAGTGAGAACTAGGAGTTAAGCTTGGTAATCGATAGAGGTGAGATTACAAGCCTCCTTTAGACGTGTGTTGATTTCAAGTTTATGCTAGTTCTGTGTTTATTGGCAGGTTTGGTTTATTTCTATGCCTTGAGGCTTAAGTAAAGCCTTAGTAGGAGGCTTTGTGTTGATATTCTATTGTTGGGATGTGAGATGTGGATGATTGTGTTGATGTGCTTTGTCTTGATGCTTTTCCTTGCTTTATAAGGGCATGACTGTGTATTCTCTTATGGCTAAAGCATAATGGCATGGGATGTATTTATGACATGCATGATGATGAAGGAAGAATGGAAAAGAGAGAAAAGAAAATGAGTAATGAGGGCAGAGCTCAGCTCTGGGCATACTAGGTCAACTAATGTTTATAAGATTCCTTCGAGGAATCGTTTAGACAAATGACCTCCCAAAAAGGGAGATGAGTCTTGAGACCTACCATAGAGAAAAAGATGCAGGGCACCGTATAAATATGTGACCTCCTTCGGGAGATGAGTACAGGTATCTATCGGGACCCAGTATGTGCAAAAGGATTGTGCATAAATATCAAAAAATAAGAGTGAATGGAAAAATGAGAATGAGGAAGAATGCATGCATAGTTGCATTCATACTACATGCTTCAGAAACGTATGCTTTAATGATGTTGCTATGATATTTGTAGCTGATACGAGGTTATGTGATTCCTATGCGATTGCTGAATTGGCTTATGGCTTTATACATTTGTTTATGTATGTTCTCTAGCACCACTGAGTTTACCTTAGCGTTTGTCATTTGATGAACGTAGGTTGGGAGCCCTCGAGAGAGCGAGTAGAGAAGGAATAAAGGTCGTCAGCAGAGATAGACGGATCTCAAAGTGGTACTGGACTTTGAAGCACACTCCAGTTTCTTTTGCTTTGTGGCTTTGTAGTCGTAGAGGTAGTAGTTGTCCCATATTTTGGTGTTAATGATGTACAGATTGGGTTTTGATGTATGCCATACCCAGTTTTATTATTATATGACATATAGTTCTTGGTTTTATTGCTTGACATGATGACTGTATGATGAAATTTGTAGGGTTATTGGTTTACTGTCCACACCATATACAGGGACGTGTCCCCATACGATGTGTTTACGGTGTATCCCTTGTAGCATGGGTAACGACTTTCTCTTGGGAGTCGCTGTCCATGCTACGGGAGCATGTCGCTCCAGGTATGGGCTGGGTGTGACATTAACTTCCTGAGCCAAAATCTGAATTGGTTCCTCCTTGTAAGATAAGTCAGGTCGAATCTTAATCAATTCCACTGGAAGCACGTGTGAGGGATCCGATCTGTACCTTCTTAACATAGAAACATGAAATATGTTATGAATCCGATCCAAATCTGGTGGCAATGCAACCTATATGCCAATGGTCCCATTCTCTCTAGTACCTCATACGGACCAATAAATTGAGGACTCAATTTACCCTTCTGATCGATTCTCATAATCTTCTTCCGAGGAGATACTTTCAAAAATACCTTATCCCCAACGTCGTACTTAATATCACGCCTCTTTAAGTCTACATATGATTTATGTTTGTCAGAAGTGACTTTCAGTCTAGACTTAATCAGCTTCACTTATTCCTTGGCCTGTTGAATAAGTTTAGGTCCAATCAACCTCCGCTCACCAACCTCATCCCAATGCAAAGGCGTCCTACACCTTCGACCATATAAGGCCTCATAAGGAGCCATTTGTATACTCGACTGGTAGCTATTATTATATGCGAACTCTATCAAATGTATGTATTGATCCCAGCTACCTTCCCACTCGAGAACACAGACACGTAGCATATCCTCTAAAATCTAAATCACTCTCTTCGATTATCCATCCGTTTTGGGATGAAAAGCCGTACTAAAATGTACTTTTGAGCCTAAAGCTCTCTGAAAAGCTCCCCAAAACCAAGATGTAAACTGTGGATCTCTATCCGACACGATAGACGATGGAATCCCATGTAATTGGATAATCTCCCTCATGTATAACTCTGCCAATCTCTCCAATCTGTAATCCATTCGCACAGGAATGAAATGCGTCACTTTGGTCAACCGATCGACAATTACCCAAACTGCATCATGTTTCACTTGCGTCAACGGCAACCCCATGATAAAATCCATCGTAATCCGATCCCATTTCCATTTCGGCATTGGCAACAGATTAAGTAGTCTAGCTGACACTTGATGTTCAGCTTTCACTTATTGACAAATCAAGCACTTAGTCACATACTCTGCTACATCCTTTTTCATACCAACCCACTAATAGTACTGCCTCAAATCCCGATACATCTTAGTACTATCGGGATGATAAGCGTACGTCAAACTGTGGGCTTCCTCTAGAATTTGTCTCTTCAATTCCTCGTCTGCTGGGATATATAACTGTGTCCCATACCTTAAAGTACCATCCTGATCCACAGTAAATAGAGTAGTCCTACCCGTTTGCACTTTTTGCAACTATTTCTGATATTCCATATCATCAGCTGCACTTCTCTGTACTTGGTCTGTCAACATAGGCTTCACTTTCATCTGTAGCTGTGCCAAAATACAGTCAGAATGCAATATCAAAGTAGCATTTAACTATCGCATCTCAAAAACCAGTACCAATGAGGTCTGTTTCAATCTAGTAAAGATCTTTCAACTGAAGGCATCAGCAACTGAATTAGCTTTCCCTGGGTGATAATTTATCACACGGTCATAATCCTTAATAAGCTCAATCCAATGTCATTGCCTCAAGTTCAACTCTTTCTATGTACCCAAATACTTAAGACTCTTGTGATCTATGTACATATAACAGAGTTCACCATATAGATAATATCGTTAAATCTTAAGAGCAAAAACAATCGCTGCTAACTCCAGCTCATGTGTGGGATAATTCCTCTCATGTGGCTTTAATTGCCATAAGGCAAAGGCAATCACTTTCCAGTCCTGCATCAGAACACATCCTAAACCATTCAACGATGAGTCACTATATATTACATACGCTTGCCCCGGGGTGGGTAGTGTAAGAACTAGAGCTCGTGTCAAACACTCCTTCAGTTGCTCGAAACTCTTCTGACATTCCTCCGACTAGATAAAAGGAACGTTTTGCCATAACAACGTCGTCAAAGGTAAGGCAATCATGGAAAATCCCTTAACAAACCTCTGATAGTACCCAGCCAAACCCAAGAAACTACGAACCTCACTGACATTTCTAGGAATCTGCCAATTAAGCACAGCTTCCACCTTGCTTGGGTCTACTCTGATTCCCTCTGCAGAAATCACATGACCTAAAAAGGCTACTTGGTCAAGCCAAAAGTCACACTTTGATAACTTCCCATACAACTGCTTCTCCCCCAGTCGTAGTAACACTAATCTCAAATGATGATCACGCTCTTCTCGAGTCTTAGAATATACCAAAATGTCATCGATGAACATAACTACAAACTGATCCAGATAATCAGTAAACACCATGCTCATTAATGCCATAAATGCTGCAGGTGCATTCGTTAAACCAAACGGCATCACCAGAAATTCATAATGCCCATACCGAGTCCTGAATGCCGTCTTCACCATACTACCTTCTTTCAACCGTAATTGATGGTATCCCGATCTCAGGTCAATCTTAGAAAACATTGCCGCACCCTTAAGCTGATCAAATAAATCATCAATACGTGGCAAAGGGTATCGATTCTTAATCGTCACCTTATTCAACTATTTGTAGTCTATACACATCTGCATAGACCCATCCTGCTTCTTCACAAACAACACCGATGCACCCCAAGGTGAAACACTTGAACGAATAAACCCTTTATCCAGTAATTCCTATAGTTGCACCTTCAACTCCTTCAGCTTGGTCAGTGCCATCCGATAAGGTGTTATTGATATCGGTTCCATACCCGATAACACCTCAATCTCAAACTCCACTTCTCTCTCAGGTGGTAACTCTAGCAATTCTTCTGGAAACATATCGAGGAAGTTACACACAGTTGAAATCTCTGTCAACTATACTCCTTTCCATTTCCCATCAATCACATGTGCCAGAATCACCTCACAACCCTGTAATAGCAACTTATGCACAGTTATAGCTGTCACTAGCCTCGTTGTCACTGACGGCACGTTACCCTTAATCAGAATCGCTTCCTACTCAGAAGGCTAAGGGATCATTGTCTTTTGTTGATAGTCTATCATGGCACCGTACTTTGCTAACCAATCCATACCTAGTATAATATCATACTCCCGGAATGGCATCTCCACGAGGTCAGACAAGAAACACACACCCTGAATAATCAAGGGACATCACTTAAATATTCTGTCAACTACCACGTCCCCTCCTAATGGGCTAGAAACCACTATCCCATAGCCTAATCTCTCACTCGACATCTTAAGCAATCGAGCAAAGCCAACATCAATATAGGAATGCAAAGAACCGGGATCAAACAATACTAAAGCATCATGATCAGAAACAAGAACATTATCAGGCACTACATCAGTAGCTTGTTGCTTCTCATGGTGTGCTAGATTATACACCCTGGCAGGAGCCCTAATAACCTAGTTCACGGACCCCTGACTAGTACTGCGACCTCCACTATCTCAGCTTCTACCTCGACCTCTGCCCCTCTTAACACTAGGAGAACTCGCTGAACTAAGCCTCGATTGCTGCTACTGCTGATGAGCTTCTCCCTCAACCACAGCACGTATTAGTCTACTAGACCGTTCAGGGCACTCTCTGGTATAGTGACCAGCACCCCCACATTTGAAGCACAGGTTACTGCCTACCCGACAAGCTCCATAATGATTCCAACCGCAAGTACGACACAGATATGGTCCAGCAACTACACTACTACTAAAGGAGGCAGATCTCCCACTCTGCTCTTGCCGGGGCAACATCGGTCTTACATCCGCTGATCTAGGAGGAAAAGAACTCCTGAACTTGCCCCTCTTTGACAAACTGGAAGAAGAACTCGACCTTCTAAATGACCTCTTTAATGACTCCTATCGAGCATCATCCTCTTGCACCGTATGTTCAAGGCCCAGTGCATTAGCCATCAAGGTAGAAAAGTCATCATATTGAAAGCTCTGAATAAATACCCTGATTCGAGGATTCAGACCCTACTCGAATCTCTTGCATCTTTCCTAACCAGATATCAGAATATGGGTCGCATAGTAGGCCAATCGGGTAAACTCCTTCTCATAGTCAACCACAGACATATCCCCCTGCTTCAACCCGAGAAACTCCTGCACTTCTGGTTAGTGTAGGCTGAAGGTACATACTTTCGGTGGAATTCCCTTTGAAGATCCTCCCACGTCAACATAAGTGGGTCAGCCATGCTCTAACGAACAGTCTTCCACCACTCATATGCATCCTCTTGTAGTAATGAGATGGTATACTCAAACTTCGCCACCTCTGGATACTTCATCTGGCGTAACACCCTCTGTGTTCGCTTCATCCATACCTCGGCCATGTAAGGGTCAGTACTACAGACGAAATCAGTGGCTCCGTACGATCTCAACTTAGTAAAGTCCAACTTATATTCCTCTCTCTGCTCCACTGGAGGTGGGGCTAGAACTGCAGGCAACGCCTGACTCTTTGTCTGAAGGAAACACAAGAATTGGGCAAATTGAGTTACCATCGGGTCAACAGTCGAGGCCTCCGCCTGTCTGCCCACATGCTCTCCCATCCCCGAGGAACTCTCTTGGGGATTAAAGTTACCCCCACCTTCCTCACCAATGTTAATTCCTCTATCCGACATCAACTTAATCTGTAATACATAAATGAGGGTCCGACGGGTCAACACTGGTAAGGACAAGCAATACTCCTTTACTGTAGCTTACAAATCATAGGCAGCAGTCTTAAATACCCAAAAAAATATGTGTTGAGCTAAACCATAGCTCTGATACCACTAAAACATGTCACACCCAGCCTATACTTGGAGTAACATGCTCCCGTAGTATACACCATGACCTCCCGTATGAAAAACCGCTGCATACACTACAAGGGATATGTATACATGCATAAATAGATGTCGTATGGGGATAACTCAAGTACAGGTGGTGCAAAAGTCGCAACATAGCAATATAAAACGCTAGTCATCTTAACATACTGTCACGTCTTCTGGTTGCGTAACATGCTCCCGTCAAATGATTACCAATTTCCCATTAAGAAAATTAATAATCATCCAACAAGGGATTCCATACATTCATACTAAGTACAGAAAATTTTTTTTTTAACAGATAACATTTTATATATCATTTAAATCCCTGGTTCTATAAACATTCCTTATTTCATACATACTATATTTAGCGTTATATTTTTACACACATTATTACAAGTTTATAGAATATCCATGATTGATGTACTGCCAAAGTACTTATTAAAATCTTGCACGATTATAAACTTTAAGAAGTCTATAAGATAAAATTTACCACACTAACGTAGATGGTCCTGCTGC
>CANYBF011439249.1:0-21218 GCA_948192965.1 Dalechampia spathulata | reverse complement strand
AACCATTCAGCAAGATTATTTGACGGCAGGGACTTAGGGTGGTAGTAATGTATATGTAATTAATTATGCACCGTTGAGTAAGCTGTGATTGTAATAAATATTTATATGTCGTGTCATGCCATGTGATTGTGTTGCATGCTTGCCCTTGTTTATTCATGTCACATGCACAATACTTCATTAGCGGTTATCCCTTGTAGGGTGTATGATGGGTTCCTTGAAGGGGAAGTCATTATATATTCTACGGGAGCATGTTACTCCCAGTGGGCTGGGTGTGACAGAAACATTTTATGTGATTGTTGAAAATGTTATTAATATGCTTTTGATTGTATAATTATTGTTGTTATGATTTCAACTGGTTTGATATGTTATGGTTTTAGGTACATTTTTATGTATTTTTTCCTATTTTTCACTTTGTTACTGTCATGTTATATTGAAATGCTATTGTTTATAATTTTGGTTCTTCATATACTTATGGTATATGTATCGTTTACATACCATTCAGTATAGGTATTAACCTTTATTTAGTTCATTTTATGTGTTTTTTGAAATGTTATTATTATGTTTTTGATTATATTATTATTATTGTTATTCCTTCAGATTATATATGGTAGACTGTGTGTGTTTTAATATTGTTATAGTATATGTTTGAAAGGTGTTTGTTGTATTAATGATTTTGGTATACTTGCACTTTACATATAGTTTATTATGGATATTAAAGTGTTTTGATATTTTGCTTGTTATTTGGGTAGTTCATTCAATTGGTTTGATGTCTTATTGTTTTAGGTAGATTTTTTTACTGGTTTTTTGTGTTTTTCACTTTTGTTACTGTCATGTTATATTGAAATGTTATTGTTTACATTTTATGTTCTTGGTATACATATGGTATACTTATGGTTTACATATGATTTACTATACATTGTTTGTGTTTTTAGTATACTTATTTTATGTTTGTTTCTTTTGTATTTACAGGAATGAGATTTGTTGATTCCATCTAATATTCATTTTGGTGCAAAAATCAATATATGCTTAAACATAGACATTGTTAGTGTATTGAAAAAGTGGTTGATAGACATTCAATTGTAGATGATTAAGCAGAGTTATTTTGGTCATTTCCTAGACATGCCCTCATTTGTAAAACAACATTAGTTGATTCATTATCTTTTGTTATATGAAGTATTTATTGAAAAACCTAATGAAGTTTTGATTAATATGAACGGATTCAATCTGAAGTCTGGGATAGGTGAATTTTGTGTGATCATTGGTTTAAAATATTCTGGTGAAAATTTACTATTGATATTGATTGATAATAAATGTAGAGTAATTGATGAATATTCTAATGGAATTAGATTACTAAATAAGCAAGCACTTCATGATGTTTTTATGACTATGAGGCCACTTTATGATGAGGATATTGTTAAGGTGGTATTGTTATTTTTCATTCATTTATTTTTGCTTACCAACAAGAATGAGAATTTAGTTTCTACATCTCATTTTCTGCTAGTTCATAGTGAGTTGTTTGAGTAGTATCCATAGGGCAAGGAGTCATTTTTATGTATTATTAAATCATTAAAACATAGATTGAAATCTGTTGCGGAAGCTAACCCTATTCCAAAGAAGTTTATGTATTGTTTATTGGGTTGCCCTTATGTGTTTCAAATATGGTTTTATGAGGTTTGTCAGTATATGAATGGTAGATATTATATCCATGTCAATGATGCAATTCTGCGGATTCTTAATTGGCATGTTTCAACTCAACCAGATTATGATAGTTTAAAGTTGGAGCTTTGTTTAATCAAATTATCAAAGGTAAAATTCCTTTTATACCTCTTAAATTTAGACTTCTTATTCATTCTGATATATTACAAGTTTACATTAAGATTACTTTTAATTTACAATGCAATATTGATGTTAATGTTTAATTTACCCTAAGCATATAACTAGTTTACATATGGTTTACTTGTATGAAACTCTTATTGATGTCTTATTATATTTTGTATCTGAAGTTGAGAAACATTAGCCCTACTATAGAAGAGAGTATTAAGTTTCAAATGAATGGTTTTTTTGACAAGGGGAAGGAGAAGGTCCCTGATGATTTTGGTTCACATGATGTGAAGGATGATGATTATGGTTCTAGATTTGACTTCAAATAAGTCTTGGGAGGGTATTAAAGATGACTTGAATGTTATTCATGAGAAGCAGAAAATTCTTAAAGCTTATGTTACTAACATGAGTCAAAGTTTGATACTAAGATTCAAGAATTGCATATGATGTTGTCTCATATTTACCAACAACTTGGTTGTGGGATAGGTAGTAAGGTTGTCACACCCGACCCATACCCAGGAGGACATGCTCCCGTAGCACAGACAGCGGCCCCCAGAAGAAGACCAGTGCCTGCACCACAAGGGATGCATCATACAGACGTCGTATGGGGACACAATGCTAAGCGTAATAGTGGTCGTGCGATGGAACAACGTGATGCGTAAACATCATCCCAGGATAAACTCATCATACGCACAAGCAATATACAATATTTCATAAATATTAAACCATTTATACAAGCTGTGAGTGCGTACATAAAACCACCAAAAGCTATATAATAAATACACGATTACTGCCACCCTAACTACACAATCCAAAAGGAGCCGGAGTATGCCTCAGAAGTCTCGTACCAAGTTGAGATCAATCTGTCTCAGCTGACGACCTCTAATCCTTCTTTGAACGCTCTCCCGTGGGCTCGGAACCTACGTTCATCAAATGACAAATGCTGAGATAAACTCAGTGGTGCTAGAAACACATATAAACAGTCGTGCAACATATAGCAATTCATCATAACCATCATAGCAGGGCCTTACAATCCTAGCATCTGATACAGTGCAATGCAAATGCTCCTGCCTTTCCTCCTCATCCATCTTTTCACTCATTCACTCTTGTTTTCCTGTGTTTGTGCACATTTCTTTCACACACGCTGGATCCCGATAGGTACCGGTACTCATCTCCCGTAGGAGGCCATTTAACTGTTGAGTGCTCTGCACTCGATACTCATCTCCCATCTCAGGAGGTTATATATATAATGATTCCCGAAGGAATCCCATTCATTATTGATCCAGTGTGCCCAGAGCTGAGCTCTGCCCTCATTTCTCATTTTATTTTCTCTCTTCCTTTCCTCATCATTCATCTCCATGCATGTCAGCATGTTCTATTCATTCATTCATTGTATACACGAAAGCTTGGACAATTTATTACATCATTAAGCATAGAAAACATCAATCCAAGCATCACAACAACAATCATACATATAGCACACCTCAATCAATGAAATACAAGATAGAAATACAAGCCTGGACTTGGTTCAAGTCTCCCGGCAATAGAAACAAGCCGAACGTGGCTTAAAACATAAAACTAGCACTAACAACAATCATCTAGCACAAACCTGAAAATCAAGCTACTTCTAGCTTAAGCCGGTGATCTTGTCTCTAATCGATTCTAGCTTCTAAATCACGTTCTCGGACGCTAAGGACATTTAGAATTGCTAAAGGGAATATTTGGTAGGGTTTATGGGTGTTTAAGCTTAAGAAAAGGGAAAGAAAACTAAGGAAAACCGTCTGTTTAAACCTTTAAAAAGTCATTTAAAAGTCGCGTACGGCCGTACGGATATTGGTACGCCCGTACGACCTAAAACTTCTGATAAACCCAATTTCCTGCGAGCAACGGTACGCCCGTACCCCCATTTGGTACGCCTGTACGTACTCGAGGTTACTGATAAACTAAAATTCCTGCGAGCTCGCGTCCGGCCGTACCACCCTTTGGTACGCCTGTACGCCCTCCAGGACCTAAAATCCCTGTATTCCCCTGTCTCGTACGACCGTACATGCAATCCGTACGCCCGTACCACTCCCTAAAATCCCATAACATGCCTTTTGGCAAGCCTAACTCATCCGTAACTGTCCCAAACTCCCTCGCTAGCCCTAAACACACTTCCAAAGCATACCAAAGCACATATACACACCGTCCCTCATCCAACCGAGAAGACACGCTCCTTCATAAGGCGACGACACATGATCAAACTCATAAATCCATACATAATAATTCATAGTAACACATATTCGCACAAATACAAAACCATCATTATACATTCATACACATCTCATATACATAAGGCAAATCCTACCATTCATCTACACATTCACGCATATAAATGCATAACTCCTAGGGTCTCTAATGTGGGTGTAACAAAGGTAGTTTTTTACATTTATTATTATGCTTTTTTGTTTCCATGAAGTTCTATTTGATATGTTTTGTATATTTTGTTAATTTTGGTAGGCTGATGATTATGAAAAGAAGTTGGATGTTGAAGAGGATCTCAATGCTGAGATTGATGAAACAAGAGGCAAACAGAAGGCTGCTATTGATGAAGAAGAAAAGGTTTTAGTTTCTTTTTATTATTTGTTTTATGTTTTAGTATACTTATAGTAAATCAGATATATACTTACTATTTTCTATTATATACCTCTCATATACATGTTGTATACTTCAAGTATACCTGTCATATACTGATCATATGTCATTTTACAAAATGCAGGCTGATGATATTATGGGCCTTGGAATAGTGAAAGATAATATCATTATTTCTGAACATGATGAATCTGAATCTGTAAGTGAAGATTCAGATTATCATGATTCTTTTCATAAGTGGGAAGCATCTAGCTTAAATGATATTAGCGAATCTAAAGGGAGACATTCTGAAGCTGGTGTGATAATACCTTATGTTAGTGTTGATAGTTTTATTGCATAGCAATGCACGACTTTTATTGATGAGGTAAATTAATTTTGATTCATTTTTTAAAGTTCTATATTTCTTTTAGATGTGTTTTATTTGATTTTTAGTGTTATCCTATGGTTTTATCCTTTGTTTGTTTGGAAGGATGATATTGATGAAGATATTGACCCCAACTTGCTTCTGAAGTTGGTTGATGATGTTGTTGTTGCTACTGAAAACAAGGTATTTAAGTTTCATAATATCCAAAAAGTTTTAAGGTTTTTTTAATGTTATTTTGTGTACGTTTATTATTAGGATACAAGTGGTATAGAAAGATTTGTTGATGATAAAGATGGTGGTAACATGTTTACTACACTAGAACTTGAAAGAAGGAGTGTTCGTCCAAGCGATGTGTTAAAATCTCCTTACATTCAACAATTCAGTCTGTTAGACAGTACTGCTTCATCTAAGGCTTTGAGGATATTGGTAAAAGGTGTTTTCCCTTTGGACAACAACATCGGTTTAGAAGTTAATGGTGACTTATTGGTCAATTTCTCAAATTGGCTAGAAGAAGGCTTAAAGAAAAAGAAAAAGTAATATGTTTTACTTTATATATTTACATTTGGAAAACCACATTTGTAGGAATTTTCTTTTTAGTTTTTTTTGTTTAATTTTATATAAATTATTTTGTATTTGAAAGGAAAAAACCATATTCTTCGAGGATAATACATTATCTCCACTGTTTGATTTCGTTATGGATGTTGTAAATAAGAATACTTGGTTTCATACCTTACAACATCCTGATCATCCTTTTAGTTCATCAATAAGTATATAACAATTGTATTATTTTTACTGTATATTACATTGTTGCATATATTTTTTTACAGTAACAGTATACCTATTGTATGCCTGTAATATACTTATTGTCAACTTAGTGTATACTTATTGTATATCTTTATGAAACCTCATAGTTTTAAGATTGAATTTCTATATGTTTTTATGATGATATGTGTGATTATTTTATCATTTTTATGTTTTCTTATTTTTGTAGCATATTGATGTATTATTTTATTATTTAAGAAAGAAAGGATTGTTTGTTGATGGTATTCCAAGCAAGTTCACAACTATAAATAATAGACAATTTTTTGATCAAAGTATTCAAGAGCTTTTCTCTGGTTTTGAGAGTAAAGGGTGGGATTGCGTTTATGATTATATTTATGTTGATAGTATTTTCTCACAGTATGTTGAGGGATTTAGGATCATATGTGGTAGATCATAACATGAAGTTGATCATGTTATATTTCCTATTCATTATGGGAATAGTTTTCACTTGGTATTAACTCGGCTTTATTTTTTATCGAGGGAGATATGTATATATGACTCGATGAGGGTGCTTCTCATGATATGAATGTTTTAGCTGTTGTACGTGTATATTCTACTTTGCTTCCACACTTCCTTTTATCATCTAGATTTTATTTGAAGCGGAATGATTTTTTACTTGGCAGTGGCGCTTATTCTGATAAGTAGCCAACTGATCTATTTAATGTACATGTTGTTGAATCTCTCCTAAGTTAACTTGAAAAGTAAGTAGTTTTAATAATTGTTTTTTATTTGTTGATTACTTATTCTTATCATATTAATATCTCTATTTCAGTGATTATGGTATTTTTATTGTTTCTTTTGTTGAGTACTTCATTAAGGATAAGCAGATACTGGTCCATGGCTTTGATGTGGAGGGTCATCGTAACAGATTATCTGTTTTATTTTACCATCATGGATTGAGGAAGCAATAAGAGAACATTGAAAGTGATTATGAAGTTATAAGAAGAAGGAAGTTATGAGAAGATATAAGAGGAGACATTAAACTTGTGGTTAGTATACTATTTTTTCAATAAGTATACCTTTTGTATGCTTACTGTATACTTCATGTATACCTGTAGTGAACTAAGTACTATTGTTTTTAACATATTGTATTTTTTTGTTACTTTTTTGTATTTATTCCAAATTATGAGTAGCATTTATGAAGTTAAAGTTTACAATTTACTGTTCTACTAGTATTCTAATATTTCTACATGTCTTCTTATTATGTATTCTTTGTCCACATTGCCTATACTTTGATTTCCTTTTGCTTTCCCATGCTGGTTTGAATCTCTGCATCTTTGGTCTTCTTACTTTCATTTTTCCATGTGGTGGCAACACTATCTCCTCTTCTATTTGTTATGGTACTTCCCATATTTCAACACTTAGTATAGGAATGATAACTTCATTATATGTTGATATATATGTTTCTTTCATGTAATATCTTGAACCATATTCCTAAGGGTTCATATTCCTGGTTTTGATGACAACCATTGCATGTGAACATGAAATTTCATCCATTTAGAATTTGTTACAAGTGCATATCCTTCTTGTCATGTCAATCACATTTGTATTTTCCATGAAATAAACTATGAATATCTTTGCATCTGATGGTTGTACATGTGATAATAACATAGAAACACAGTTAGATGCTAATTAGTAGAAATAATCATAGCGTATACCTTATGTAAACCTATAAATGTATGTATTTTCCTCGTGTTTGCTACTTAGTGTTGTGAATGTGGAGAGTGCCTTGTTTCTGTTTCTATAGATCCAACTTGTGTCATTAAAAATAAGTATTGTAGAAGAGCTATTGCTGGTAGACTTTTGAATGTTTTGTTTGCTACATTTATGGATTCTGCTATATTGGAAGTCATTATTATAAATCTATTTGTCTTTCATAAACTCTTGACCACTTTTCATATCCAATATTCTCCAAATATCTTTGTATTTGTACATTGATCTTTGCAATCCCTCTTATGTATTTCTGGAAATCTACTTTTGTATAACACTTTGATGCTGCTAGGAATAAGTCCATTACCTTCTTATTGTGTTTGGGGTAGTGTTTTTTTAGGTTTTATAACAAGTGAAATGTATAAAAGTAATGGTCTATCTATGGATATATTTGTGTGGCAATTTTATCTATGCTTTCATACCTATCTGAGATTATGCACATTCCTGTTCTAATTCCATAGGTTTTTCTAAATTTGATGAAAAGCCACTCCCAAGATGCATTGTTTTCTGAGTTTATCATAGAGTATACAAGTGTAAAAATATTACCTGTAGCATCTTGTATTGATGCAATTATTAATGTTCCTTAACATCTTGATTTTAAGAAAGTAGCATCCACTACTACCATTAGGTTGCACTATTCCATCTTTATATTGATGTATTTAAGGCTATGTAGATATAAAGGAATGATTGAATCTTCTTTTTTTTGGATATCAACAACTATACCTGGGTTAGTTGTTTTGAGCATATATATATAACTTGGAAGCAACTTATAAGAAACTTTGGTACACTAGTAATCTTTTGGACTACCTTTTCTTTTGCATATATAATCATAACCCCATAATTATCTCTTAGATATTTGATAATGTCCATTGGTGTGTATATAGTCTTCATATTTAGGTTTTTATTCTTGACTATATCAGAAACTATGTTAGATATAGCATTCCTTTGATCTTTAAAACGTATATCTGCTACACAAGTATTGATAGTTGTTGAATTTTTTGACATTTGAATATGTTTGTGCTCTACTTCCTTGATGATTTGAGTTTTCAATTGTAGGTTTTCTCTATGCAACTTGCTGTAAACTCTCTTGTGTATGATCTGTCAACCTTGTATTGAAAATGATTTTTCATTGCATAAAAGCTCAATGCCTTTTATAACGTGTTTTTATCTTGATAATTTTATCCCTCTGAGATCACATTCTACTTTGGATTTGTTATTATTTTTGCATTCTTTTCTCATGTATGTTCTTCTTATTGAATTAGAACTATTATTGTTTCTTTGCCAATAGCTGAGGAGTATTCTATCATTGCAGATCTAGTTTCCTGGTGGTATACATATAGCGTGCTATAAGTATATGATTGATTGTAAGTAGAACATTCAGGTGTTGGTGCATTTGAGCTGCTGGATGATAAATTCTAGATGCTTTGACAGCTAATACATAGGGGATATTTTGTAAAATCTTACTTCTTTCTCTTTGTTTCCATATAGAACTTCCATGTAACATCATTCTCTACTCTGAGTGGTAGATAATCTTCCTTCAATTAGTATATAATCTCAAATATTGAATTCTAATTCTTCAATTGTATTTGTTCTTCAATTGCTTGTTACAAATTTCTGAATGAACATTGAGCTGGAATGAGGATGCCTTGAATTTGAAAATTGGTATACTTTGTTGAACTAATCTATTCACCATTATAGTGAATCAGGATTGGTATTAAATCATGTATTTTCTTGCTGTGTTTTGTTATTGTTGTCTTCGTGCCTTGTAGATCTCTTCTATATTAATTTTGATCAGCTGCTATTAGATTGAGTTTTCTATGTTGTTGTTGGAGTCTGCGCGTTTTTGATGGAGGTTGCATGTTGTGCATGTGTTTGATGAGGTTTTTTGTTGATATTTTTGTGTTTTTAAATTATGATAGGTAGTTGTATTTGAAAAGAAATTTATTTATTTTAGAAAATCTTATGAGATTTTCTCTTGATATTTTTCAATTTATCATTATAAGTTAAATTTATAAAAGTTGGTATTTTTGCAAGAAAAAAATACAGTTGTCAAACTTAAAAAAAACTACTTCAGGTGGGAATTTTAAAAATTTCCATATATATATTACTCAAATACAAAAACCTTCTTTTTTTTGGGAAATTTTTGAAATTCCTGCCTGGAGTAGTTTTTTTAAGTTTACCAACTATATTTTTTTCTTGTAAAAATACCAACTTTTGCAAATTTAACTTATCATGATAAATTGGAAAATATCAAGAGAAAATCTCATGAGATTTTCTAAAATAAATAAATTTCTTTTCAAATATAACTATCTATCATAATTTAAAAACATAAAAATACCAATAAAAAACCTCATCAAACATGCACAACACCTAGCCTCCATCAAAAACACACAAACTTTAACAAAAAGACAGAAAACTCAATCAAAGAGCAAGTGATCAAAATCAACATACAAGAGATCTGGAAGGCACGAAGACAATAATAAAACATAAGAAGAAAATACGAGATTCAATACAAATCCTGATTCATTATAATGGTGAATGGATTAGTTCAACAAAATATACTAATTTCCAAATTTAAGGCATCCTCATTCCAGCTTAATGTTCATTCAAAAATTTATAACAAGCAATTGAAGAACAAATATAATTGAAGAATTAGAATTCAATATTTGAGATTGTATACCAATTGAAGGAAGATTATCTACCACTCAAAGTAGAGAATGATGCTACATGGAGGTTCTACATGGAAATAAAGAGAAAAGAGCAAGATTTTACAAAATATCCCCTATGTATTAGTTATCAAAGCATCTTGAATTTATCATCTAGCAGCTCATATCCACCAACACCTGAATGTTCTACTTGTAATCAATCATATACTTATAGTATGCCACATGTATACTATCAGGAAACCAAATTTGCAATGATAGAATACTCCTCAGCTATTAACAAAAAAACAGCAGTAATTCTAATTCAACAAGAAGAACATACATGAGAAAAAAATGCTGAAATAATAACAGATCTAAAGCAGAATATGATCTCATAGGGATAAAATTATCAAGATAAAAACACGTTTTAAAAGGCATTGAGCTTTTATGCAATGAAAAATCATTTTCAGTTCAAGGTTGATAGATTATGCATAAGAGAGTTTATAGTAAGTTACATAGATAAAACCTACAATTGGATACTCAAATCATCAAGGAAGTGGAGCACAAACATATTCAAGGTCATAAAATTCAACAAGCATCATACTTGTGCCGCAAATATACATTTTAAAGACCAAAGGAATGCTACATCTAACATAGTTTCTGATCTAGTCAAAAATAAATACCTGAATGTGAAGACTATATACATACCAATGGATATTATCAGATATCTAAGAGATGATTATGGGGTTACAATTACAAATGCAAAGGCTTGGAGATCAAAAGAAAAGGCAGTCCAAAAGATTACTGGTGTACCAAAGACTCCTATAAGTTGCTTCCAAGTTATATATACATGCTCAAAACAACTAACCTAGGTACAGTTGCTGATATCCAAAAAAAAAAAAGAAGATTCATCATTCCTTTATATCTACGTAGCCTTAAATGCATCAATACAAGGATGAAAATATTGCAACCCAATGGCAGTAGTTGATGCTACTTTCTTAAAATCAAGATGTGGAGGAACATTAATAATTATATCAACGCAAGATGCTGCAGGTAATATTTTTACACTTGCATACTTTATAGTAGACTCAGAAAATAATGCATCTTGAGAGTGATTTTTCATCAAATTTAAAAAAACCTATGGAATTAGAACAAGAATGTGCATAATCTTAAATAGGCATGAAAGCATAGATAGAGTCACCACATAAATATATCCATAGATAGACCACTACTTTTATACATTTCACTTGTCATAAAACCTAAAAAAACACTTCCTTAAACACAATAGAAAGGTGATGGACTTATTCCTAGCAGCATCAAAGTGTTATACAAAAACAGATTTCTAGAAATGCTTGAGAGGGATTGCAAAGATCAATGTACAAATATAAAGATATTTTGAGAATGTTTAATATAAAAAGTGGTCAAGAGTTTATGCAAAGATAAATAAATTTACAACAATGACTTCCAACATAGCAAAATCCATAAATGCAGCAAACAAAGCATCCAAAAGTCTACCAGTAATAGCTCTTTTACAATACTTATATTTAATGACACAAGATTGAATCTACAGAAATAGAAACAAGGAACTCTTCACATTCACAACACTAAGCAGCAAACATGAGGAAACACTGTAACAAAATAACATTATATCAGTAAGAATATAGGTATGCTTTGAAGCTAGTTTACTACAGGTTTATCAATGGTATACCATTGCTATACCATACATTTATAGGTTTACATAAGGTATACGTGGCATATATGGCAGGTATATGCCATGATTATTTTTGCTAATTAGCATCTAATTATGTTTCTATGTTACTATCATAGGTATAACCATCAGATGCAGAGATATTCACAGTTCATTTCATGGAAGGATATGCACTTATAACAAATTCCAAATGGATGAAATTTCATGTTCACATGTAATGGTTGTCATCAAAACCAAGAATATGAACACCCTATGAATATTATTCAAGATATTATATATCAATATATAATGAAGTTATCATTCTTATAACAAGTGCTGAAACATGAGAAATGCCACAATAAATAAAAGATGAGATAATGTTGCCACTACATGGAAAAATGAAAGTAGGAAGACTAAAGAAGCAGAGATTCAAACCACCAAAGAAAAGCAAAAGAAAATCAAAGTGTGGGCAATGTGGATAAAGAGGAAATAATAAGAAGACATGTAGAAATGTTGGAATGCTAATAGAATAGTAAATTATAAACTTGAACTTCATAAATGCTACTCACAATTTGGAACAAATCCAAAAAAGTAACAAAAAAACACAATCTGTTAAAAACAATAGTACTTAGTTTACTACATGTATATATGAAGTATAGAGTAGGCAAACAAAAGGCATACATATAGAAAACATAATATACTAACCATAAGTTTAATGTCTCTCCTTGCATCTTCTCATAACTTCCTTCTCCATGCAACTTCATAATCATTTTCAATGTTCTTTTGTTGATTCTTTAATCCATGATGGTAAAGCAAAACAAATAATCTATTATGATGACCCCTCCACATCAAAGCTATGGACCGATATCTGCTTATCGTTAATAAAGTACTCGGTAAAAGAAACAATAAAAATACCATAATCACTGAAACAGAGATATTGATATGGTAAGAATAAGTAATCAACAAATAAAAAATAATAATTAAAACCACTTACTTCTTAAGTTGACTTGGGAGAGATTCAACAACATGCACATTAAATGGATCAATTGGCTACTTATCAGAATAAGCACCATTGCCAAGTAAAAAATCATTCCGCTTCAAATAAAATCCAAATGATGAAAGGAAGTATGGAAGCAAAGTAGAATATACACATACAACAACTAATACATTAGCATCATGAGAAGCACCCCTCATCGAGTCATATATACATATCTCCCTCGATCAAAAACAAAGCCAAGCTAATACCTAGTGAAAACTCTTCCCAACATGAATATGAGATATAACATAATTAACTTCATGCTATGATCTACCATATATGATCCTAAATCTCTCAACATACTGTGATATAATACTATCAACACAAATATAATCATAAACATAATCCCATCCTCTACTCTTAAAACCAAAGAAAAGCTCTTGAATACTTTGATCAAAAAAATTATCTTTAGTTGTGAACTTACTTGGAATATCATCAATAAACAATCCTTTCTTTCTTAAATAATAAAATAACATATCAATATGCTGCAAAAAGAAGAAAACATAAAAATGATAAAATAATCACACATATCATCATAAAAATATAGAGAAATCCAATCTTAAAACTATGAGGTTTCATAAAGGTATACAACAAGTATACACTAAGTTGATAATAAGTATACTACGGGCATACAACAGGTATATTGTTACCCTAAAAACATATATGCAACAATGCAATATACAATAAAAAAAATACAACTATTATATACTTATTGATGAACTGAAAGGACGAGCGGAATGTTGTAAGGTATGAAACCAAGTCTTCTTGTTCACAATATCCACAATAAAATTAAATGGTATAGATAATGTATTTATCCTCAGAGAATACAATTTTTTCCTTTCAAATACAAAATAATTTATATAAAATTAAATGAAAGACTAAAAAGAAAATTCCTACGAATGTGGTTTTTTAAATGTAAATATATAAAGTAAAAAATATTGCATGTTCTTTTTCTTCAAGCCTTCCTCTAGCTAATTTGAGAAATTGATCAATAAATCACCATCAACTTCTAAACTAATGTTGTTGTCCAAAAGGATAACACCTTTTACTAATATCATCAAAGCCTTAGATGAATCGCTACTATTTAATAGATTGAATTGTTGAATGTAAAGAGATTTTAACACATCGCTTGAACAAACACTCTTCCTTTCAAGTTTTGATGTAGTAAACATGTTACCACCATCTTTATCATCAATAACTCTTTCTATACGACTTGTATCTTAATAATAAATGTACATAAAAACAACATTAGAAAAACCTTAATACTTTTTGGACATTATGAAACTTAAATACCTTGTTTGCAGTAGCAATAACATCATCAACCAACTTCAGAACCAAGTTGGGGTCAATATCTTCATCAACATCATCCTTCTAAATAAAAAATAAGATAAAACCATAACATAACACTAAAAATCTAATATAACACATCCAAAAGAAATATAGAACTTCAAAAAATGAATCAAAATTAATTTTACCTCCTCAACAAAAGTCTTGTATTGTTGTGTAATAAAACTATTAATACTAACATAAAGGATTATCGCACCAGCTTCAAAATGTCTTCCTTTAGTTTTGCTAATATCTTTTGAGCTAAATGCTTCCTTCTTATAAAAAAATCATGACAATCTGAATCTTCACTTACAGATTCAGATTCATGAAGTTCAGAAACAATGATATCATCTTTTTACTATTCCAAGGCCCACAACATCATCAACTTACATTTTTGCAAAATGATATATGATTAGTATATGACAGGTATACTTGAAGTATACAACATGTATATGATAGATATATAATAGATAACCGTAAGTATATATTTGGTATATTGTAAGTATACTAAAACATAAAACAAACAATAAAAAGAAACTAAAACCTTTTCTTCTTCATCAATAGTAACCTTATGCTTGCCTCTTATTTTATCAATCTCAGCATTGAGATCCTCTTCAACATCCAACTTCTTTTCAGAATCATCAATCTACCAAAATTAACAAAACATACAAAACATATTAAATAGAACTTCATGGAAATAAAAAACACAATAATAAATGTAAAAAAATACCTTACTACCTATCCCACAACCAAGTCTCTGGCAAATATAAGACAACATCATATGCAATTCTTGAATCTTAGTATCAAACTTTGAACTCATGTTTATAACATAAGCTTCAAGAATTTTCTGCTTCTCATGAATAGCATTCAAGTCATCTTTAATACCCTTGAAGACTTCTTTGAAGTCAAATCTAGAATCATCATCATCATCCTTCACATCATGTGAACAGAATCATCAGGGACCTTCTCCTTCCCCTTGTCAAAAAACCATTCATTTAAAGCTTAATACTCTCTTCTGCGGTAAGGCTGATGTTTCTCAACCTCAGTTACAAAATATAATGAAACATCAATAAGAGTTTCATACAAGTAAACCATATGTAAACTGGTTATATGCTTAGAGTAAACTAAGCAATAACATCAATATTGCATTGTAAACTAAAAGTGACCTTAATGTAAACTTGTAATATACCATAAATGAATAAAAAGTCTAAATTTAAGAGGTATAAAAGGAATTTTACCTTTGATAACTTGATCAAACAAAGCTCCAACTTCAAACTATCATAATCTAATTGAGTTGATATATGCCAATTAAGAATCAATGGAATTACATCATTAACATGGACACAATATCTACCATTCATATACTGACAAACCTCATAAAATCACACTTAAAACACATAAGGGCAATCTAATAAATGATACATAAACTTCCTTGGAACAGGGTTAACTTTTGCAGCATATTTCAACCTATGTTTCAATGATTTAACAGTACATAAAAATGACTTATTGCTCCATGGATACTGCTCAAACAACTCACTATCAACCAGCTAAAAATAAGACCTAAGAACTAAATTCTCATTCTTATTGGCAAGCAAAAAGAAATAAATGAAAAATAACAATGTCACCTTAACAATATTCTCATCACAAAGCGTCTTCATAGTCATAAAAATATCATGAAGTGCTTGCTTATTTAGTAATCTAACTCCATTAAAATATTCATTAATCAATCTACATTTATCACCAGTCAATCTCAATAATTGATTTTCACCAGAACATGTTAAACCAATGATCACACAAAATTCTCCTATCCTAAACTTCAGTTTAAACCCATTCATATTAATCCAAACTTCATCAGGTTTTTCAAAAAATACTTCATGTAACAAAAGAGAATGAATCACTTGATATTGTATTACAAAGGAGAGCATGTATAAGAAATGACCAAAATAATTTTGCCTAAATATCTGTAATTGAGTATTTATCAACCGCTTTTTCAACACACTAACAATGTCTATATTCAAGCATATATTGGTTTTCGCACCAAAATGAATATTAGATGGAATCAATAAATCCCATTACTGTAAATACAAAAGAAACAAACATAAAATAAGTATACTAAAAATACAAACAATGTATAGTAAACCATATGTAAACCATAAGTATACCATATGTATACCAAGAACATAAAATGTAAACAATAACATGACAGTAATAAAAGTGAAAAACACAAAAAACGAGCAAAAAAACCTACCTAAAATAATAAGACATCAAACCAATTGAATGAACTACCTAAATAACAAGCAAAATATCAAAACACTTTAATATCCACAATAAACCATATGTAAACTGCAAGTATACCAAAATCATTAATACAACAAACACCTTTCAAACATATACTATAATAATATTAACACACATATAGTCTACAATATATAATATAGAGAAATACCAATACTAATAATACAATCAAAAACATAATAATAACATTTCAAAAAACACATAAAATGAACTAAACAAAGGTTAATACCTATACTAAATCACATGTAAACCACATGTATACCATAAGTATATGAAGAACCAAAAATATAAACAATAGCATTTCAATAGAAAATGACAGTAACAAAGTAAAAAATAGGAAAAAACACATAAAAATCAATCTAAAATCATAATATATCAAACTAGTTGAAATTATAACAACAATAATGATACAATCAAAAGCATATCAATAACATTTTCAACAATCACGTAAAATATTTCAAATAAAGGTTAATAGCTGCAAGAAACCACATGTTAACCATCAGTATGCCACCGGTATACTACAACAAAAATATAAACAAACAACATTTCAATACAATATGACAAAAAGAATGCTCATAATAAACCAAAACAGGAAAAAAACTACCTATATATACAAATAATATAAACAGACATAACATCATTTAAAATAAACAAAATCATAGTTTTAATCAATTAAAAATTAACAAATACTAAAAAAATTAAAAGTTGAAGAAAACTGCATTAATACATTGCAAACTTAACCACATGCAATAAAAAAATAACCAACAAAAATAACATAACAAAATCGTAAAAAAAAACTACCTAAAACCATAATATAACAAAACAGTTCAATAAAGTATTCAACAATCACATGAAATGAACTACACAAGGGTTAATATGACTAGTAAACCACATGTAAACTAATCGTATACCTACAATATACTAATAACAGAAATGTAAACAAACAACATTTGAATATAACATGACAAAGGAAACAACATTTGAATACAAAATAGCATTTCAAAATAATAGTGCCCAAAATAGATAAAACCAATGAAAAAAATAACTTATATATACAAACAACATTAATGGAGATAACATCATTTAAACCATACAAAGTAATAGTTTCAATCAATTTAAAATTAACAAATATTGACAAAACATACCTAGCCTTGATTAGTGTCTTTGCGTGCCTTCTCAATCGTAATATTTGATTTTTTGAGTTTCTTTGAAGATCCAGTATGAACTGAATTGCTTGCTAAAGGTCTCTTCCTCAGAATTGGGTGCTCGGTTACTTAAAGAGACAAAAGCTGAACATTCTCATTTGAATTTTTTTTCAAAACCCGCTTTCAGGATTTTAGGTTTAGTAACATTCTTTTTTCTCATTGGAATCTATTCAAGAAAAAAAAAGTGTTTGCAATAAAGAAAGTGAAGAAGACTGGATAGAGAATAAGAAAACAACCATCAATTTTGCCTACGAGATAATGAGGTATGGGCTTGAGGAAGATGATGAAATCATGCGATAGTGAGAAGTTGGTAGTTTTGAAAAAAAAACTTGAGAATGTTGTATGTTTAAAAGAAATTAGAGGAAAATGAAAAAATAATTTTATGGGCTGGATTTTTTGAAAATCCAATTATTAAATTTAGGTAATTCCGTAATTATCTTCTTTTTTTTTTTATCAAATTGAATGCAAAGACCTTGTGATAACTCCCACACTCTAACAGTTTTATTCAAGGAAGACGATGCAAGATGTATTGATTGTCAGATGACAAGTTAATTGCATTAGACTTGTTATTAGTATACTGCAAGAAAGGAGTTGGTAATAAAAGCTAAACATGAAATTGATGCTAAGAATGCCAAAGCATGACTTGGTTAAACGACTAACATATCCTTGCTTATTTGTCAAATAATAAAAAATAAAGTGAACCTTGGTTATAGACCATGCAGGCCAAATCGAATCACCTTTCGTCAACATCACACTAACATGCCCATCAAGCAACATATAGATAAGGAACAAACTTACTCGGCTTAGGATACAAGAAAAGACTATAGAAACAATACCAGGTAATCAAACTTGTGCCATCTTTTGAATGTCCCTGCAATTGTTTGAGGGCTGACTGTGGCTCAGATACTCCCATCAGATGCTCCATAAGCAAGCAGATCACAACTCATATGCCCAAACTTTAAAACAGTAATTGCACAGGAGACCAACCAAGTCGCATAATTCTTATTTAGTTTTGTAAAAACAATATAACAAGAAAGAAGATCACAACTTCATAATAATCAAAGAGAACATAAAATAACATGGCAAGCTATATGAGAGATTAACAGTCCCCCTCTTGTTGAACCATATTTCAAAAAACTGAAAAAAGTATAAAAGCATCAGCTACCAACAGATTTGCATTGATCAAAGATGCTATCCTTACAAAAGAATATTAATTCCTACCAAGTTTATTTATCATAATTCTTTCTATGAAATATTCATTATAATAATATATTTCTAATAAACTTAATTTTAACAATACATTAACAATTATTTTTAATTCGTCCAATTCTACAAATTTTTTTTAAGTTTACTATAAATTTAATATTATAATTTTATCCTAATATTATATTTCATACACATATATAATAACAAAATCATACTAACAAAAGTAAATTTTTTACCTTACTATAACTTTGTCAATTCCAAATAACTGATATCCTTCAAAAGAATACTGTCAAAGATTAATAACAAATATAATTTACTTTTCATCATAAAAACATAAACAATTATTTCAAATTAATATATTTTTAAAATAAATTCTTTCATTATCCTTTCAAATTATAACTAACTATTTTTTCAAATTAATCCTTATAAACTTATTTTTACTTTTTTAATCAAATATTAAATACTATTTTATTACTACTTGCCAACATCCATCAACTTTAATACAACATCAAATACTATTAACCTCTAATTTAAAATTAATTTCTAATATAATTACATTGATTAATAATAAAATAATTTTTTCCTCAGTTAAGAATAATATATTTAACTTTATTTTTTCAGATAAATTAATAATTTTATTTGTCTGTTATTAAGTTTAATTTGGGCATTTCTCTCGGAATTTCAAACAAACAAAATTATTAATTTATTCATACAGTTTTAAATTTTATTCACTAATTTTAACTTTTTATTTGACATTTACATAATTAAAGATTTTGTTGTTTGTACTTTCACATTACGCAATCAATTTTTTTTAAATACAACATTAACCACAATATTACTATCAACCAGCAATTAATTGTGTTATATATATACGGGTATATATATATGTTTTAATATCTAAATATAATGAAATATTAAATAAAATATGAAACAATATTTTTATTATATTACAGATTCATTTATTCATTATTAATAATAACTATTTTAACCAAAATAATATCACACATTAAATAAATTTTAATACATCTAATAAATATATTTACAAATTTCTAAATATAACAATTTCATAAAAATACATGAAATAAATAGATCTAATCATCCTAAAATATAATCATCTAAATTATATAAAAAATAAAATATAATTATCTCACAACTAAATAATATATATATACATCTATTCATGCAAATTTATAATCATAAATTAATACAAAACAAATATAATATGATCAACATGCAAATAAATAATATCAAATCTCAACATGTAAATATATAATATATTTTCTATTACTAAAATAATACATTTTTTAATTTAATAAATTTAAATATTTTAAATATCACCTGCCAATGATCGGAAAATAAGAACCACAAACAAGGAATGTAGGAATCAAGCTTCAAATGAAAGGGAAGGGAAGAAGGGAAGAAGGGAAGAGAGTTTTGGAAAGGAAGAAGGGGAAGAATGGAAGGGAAGGAAGAAAAGGAAGAAGCAGTCGGATGAAGAGGAAAATAAAGAAGCAAAGTAGTAGGTTGGCGTGGTGGTTGTGGGGTTAATGCATGTTGGCCACTATTATAACCCTAAACCGGTGTCATGTCAGTATCTCTATCAGCTTTGCATCAATTCTCTGCAAAAACAACATCAGTCAGCAGATGGGATGGGTCAGGACTTGGCCGCCGGTCTCAATGGGATCCGCGTCCACGTGTATTCACATCCGCTTCCTTCCTCCTCACCCTCGCCATGTCAGCTACATCTAACCTGCATATGTAATTTTCCCCTCCCTATCGTTGAACCGTACTTCAAAGAACTGAAAAAGTATAAAAGCATCAGCTACCATCAGATTTGCATTGATCAAAGATGCAATGCTTCCTACTAATTTTCTCTAATTTCCATAAATTTTTAGTTGCTATTATTTGTTCATAAAATTTATCTTCATTAAAAATGAAATTTTTATTGATCACGTTAACTTTTTTTTTAATCTATATATATATATATATATATATATATTTCTTCAAAATTTCTGATCTTTGAAATTTATCCAAAATTTTGGATTTCAATGTTCTAAGGTGACATTAAATTTAGGCCCTTATAGATCATATATTAGTGTAAATTTGAGGAAAATTATATGAAATATCACTTTTTTTTTATGAAATTTAAAATTATATCATTTTAATTTTTAATTCAAATTTTTATCATTTTTATTGATCTAAATTATATTTAATTTTGATTTTTTTTAGTTTTGTACCTTTCAAAAAAAATTTTAAAATATAAATATATGAAGAATATTTTAGGGATTTGAAAATTATTTTAATTAAAATCAGTGGAAATTTAACAAGTATAAATTTTATGACATAATTTTAGAATGTTATTAAAAAAATCTAAATTTAAGAACATAGGTTGGATTAAATTGAGGTCCTATATTCCATACACGCCCGTATATTATATATGATAGGCTTGGACTTGCAATATTGGCATTTACAT
>CANYBF011439043.1:0-13643 GCA_948192965.1 Dalechampia spathulata | reverse complement strand
GCAATGCAGTCATTCACTGACGGGTTTTCCGGGTATAATCAGATCATGATGGCGACAGCTGATAAGATTAAGACTGCATTCATCACAGAGTGGGGTACGTATTGTTATAGGGTGATGCCCTTTGGCCTGAAGAATGCTGGTGCCACGTATCAGCGAGCAGCTACCACTCTACTACATGATATGATGCATAAGGAGGTGGAGGTGTACGTAGATGATATGATGGTCAAGTCTCCAACCAGGGAGTCTCATGCGGCGGCACTTGACAAATTCCTCACTAGGGCTGAGAAGCACAATCTGAGACTGAACTCAAAGAAGTCAGTATTTGGGGTGACATCTGGGAAGCTGCTGGGTCATATGGTTAGCAACAGAGGGATTGAGGTGGATCCTGACAAGATCAGAGCCATACAGGAGATGCCAGCTCCTAGAACTGAGAAGGAAGTACGAGGATTTCTGGGACGGTTAAAGTACATTAGCCGGTTTATCGCAAAGCTCACCACTATTTATGAGCCGATCTTCAAACTTCTCAGGAAGAAGCAGCCGGTCATATGGGATAAGGATTGTCAGAAGGCCTTCGAAGCAATCAAGAGATATCTGTTAACACCTCCGATCTTACAGGCACCAAAAGCCAGTATTCCTCTGACTTTATATCTGGCAATTGAAGAAACTTCTCTGGGGGTAATGATGGTTCAAGAAGATGAGGTTGGTCTCGAACATTCGGTCTACTATTTGAGCAAGAAGCTTCTAGACTATGAGACGAGGTACAGTCGGGTGCAGAAGTTATGTCTAGCTATGGTATGGGTGTGAGAGTAGCACATCCCGGACGTGGGAGTACTGCACGCTATTCGGCGTGAAATGACGTGGTGCTTGCTCTCGAAAGTATAGATCCCATGGATAACTACAGGACCTAGAAAGATCGCGTCGAGAAAATGATTGTGGAGTCGCCACCCGGCTTATCTTGAGGGACGCTCTGACTGGTGAGCATGCTGATGAGCTCTCGGATGTGAGGGATTATCCATATTTTGTCAGAAGTCACCTGAGGTCCTGTATTGGGGTGATGCCCCAGGCTCAGGTTCCTATGTCAGGGTCCTCTACAGCTGGTGAGGATGCTGGGCCCAGGCCTTCCACTGCTAGTGGCGATGTTAGGCCCGACCCTTCTACCAATGGTGGTACTAGTAGGAGGGCCCGTAGGAGAGCCAGGTCTGGTGAGGCTTCTGATGTTACGAGTGATGGTCTGGGGACCCTGACTGTTGCGCCTAGCATGCTGGTGACACTTACTGCTGATGATTCGAGAGAGTATATCCATACGGCGGAACCGTGTCCACCTTACTCCTTGCAGTTTACTTCAGCAGACTGCACTGCAGTAAGTTTCTGTTTCATCTCTTTGCATTATTTGAATTATTGATGTTCCTAACTCTTTTCCCATTTTCCAGGTTCCTCGGGCTGAGCATGAGAGACTAGTTTATATGATAGATGGTTTGAGGCTCGAGTGGGCGCAGAGCAGTCATGCGCATCAGCAGGCAACCCGTGATGCTCGGGAGAGGCATCAGGCTGAACGGGAGGAGATGCAGGCTACTATAGATTGCCTGGAGCGCGAGGTAGCCACCTGGAGTTTTGACGCAGATGACTTAGGATTAGATTAGGATCACCCCCGACTGTCCCCGGGATGTGGGGCAGGACAAAATCTTTTGATTATATGACATTGTTTTTCTTTTCTGATTTTTGCCTTTGCTTTTCATTGTACATCTTTCAAGTTTTAACACCAGTAGGACCTCGTAGTCTTTAGTACCTGGTAAAACTATGCACATATGCATGTATGGATGGTCATGTTAATGCACGTGAAGTCGATTCTGATCTTTCATTTCATCTCTTTGCCCAGATTAAGGATCATGATTCAGGGAAGGCGCTCAGAAAGTAGATCGTGTGTCATTCTCCAACTCCAGATCCTATTAATGTTCAACTGACTGATCTGTTAGATGACTTCCTTACTGGGTTGACAACATCAGACTGGAAGAAGCTGGAACTTTTTGGGTTACACGCCTTGAGTGCTTACCACCATGTATGGATTGATCACAGCTTTTTGAGGGCTGCTTTATATTTCTGGGATCCCATTGACCACGTCTTTCAGATACAAGACTTTGAGATGTGCCCGTTGCTTGAGAAGTTGAGGGCTATCATGGGTGGACAACCATTAGATCACGCACAACTTGTTGTGCCGCCAGTTTCAGAGTTTGACGTGGTGCGGCAGATGGTAACTTTGTTTGATATATTTCCGAGGGTAGCCCGTTCATACTTATCTCCTTGCCGCGGATTTATCTCTACCAGAATTATCAAGACTTGCCAGCAGAAAGACCCTTCTAGCTCTGTGTGGATTCGGGTAGTTCAATTCTGCATATTCGGCCGATATTTACTTACACATCCTGGAGATATGGTGCCTATTCGAGTGCTTTCTGTCATAGACCAGAAGACCGATGGTCGTGATCCGTACCCACTGATTCTAGCGGAGACACTAAATGGGCTGGACGAAATGCTGCATGCTGGTAGAGATCTTTCAGGAGGAAGTCCTCTACTTCTTCAGGTATGAGTTCTAAGCTACCTTCTCAGGTTTTCAACTTAGAAAAACTGTATTTTCACCCTTACTTTTGCATGAGTCGCCTCTCATGAGGTTTTCGGCTCATCGGGCTTTAATTTTGCTGAAACCCTAATTTTTGCCTGAACTGCCCCCTTGGGTTTTCAATTCAGCGGGTTGCTCTAACTTTTGCCTGAGCCGTCTTTTGTAAGATTTTCAACTCAGCGAGCTTTTCTTTTCTTTTATTCATTTTTTCTTTTCTCTTTTCAGATTTGGTTACAGGAGCGGCTGGGATTGCTGCAAGTTCCTTCAGGCAAGCTAAACCGATACACACCGCGTAGTTTCCAGTCACGACGACTGTTACATCCTTGGAATACAGGTGCTAGTGTAGTAGATTGGCACGATTATTTATCTGAGATGACAGATGATAGGATTAGATGGACCTGTCCATGGTGGAAGATCAAACAAGCGATAGTGTCTACATATGCTGATTGCGTGCCATTGGCAGGTCTCTCTCGATGCTCGTTTTATGCTCCTCTGCGTCTGTGTAGGCAATATGGGTCTTCACAATCAGTACCTGCCCGATTGCCTGTATTTAAAGGAGCGCGTCTGACTCAAGGATTCCTGGAACGTCTGGAGCGGCTATGGCCTTGCAGGAAGAGTGCTCCGTATTGCGTGGATGGTTGTCCTGGAGTTTCTGGTCCCTACCGTCAGTGGGTAGCAATGCTGCTGCAGGTGTCTGACCCTGAAGCTAGAGAAGAATACCACAGGGAACTGTGCAGTAGAGAACAAAATCAAGGATGATGTTTGTATGCAATACATAATGGTGTCAGGATTTTATGGTAATGATCTCATGTAATAAAGAGTGATCTTTTGTTTAAATTCCAACTTACATATGAATCATAATTTCATTGGCATACAAGACATTAAGATCGCATTTTCATGCACATTTAAAGTGGGCATTGCTTTAACCGATGACTTGACTGTCGTGATTAATCAGCCATAAACGGTTTTCTCATTAATCAGCCTAACTCTCTGCCCTAACTTTTGCCTGAGAATTGAATTGGACCCCAGCGGGCTAGACATAAAAAAGCTTCAGCTGATCTTTGTTTACTGGCTCCGAGAATTCATTACCGTCTATGTCTGTCAACTTTACAGCTCCTTTAGACAAGATCTTCTTGACAATGTAAGGCCCTTCCCAGTTCTGGCGAAACTTTCCTCTAGGATCTGAAACTGCAGTTCTGCACTGTTTGAGCACCAAGTCACCTTCCTTTAGCTATTGTGGGCGTAGTTTCTTATTGAATGCCCGAGCTATGCGCTTATGATATAACTGCATATGAAAGAGAGCTCTGAGTCTCTGTTCATCCATTGCTACCAACTGTTCATACCTTCCCCGGCGCCATTCCATCTCTGGAATCCTAGCTTCCAATGCTATTCGGAGGCTCTTCATTTCTAGTTCAACTGGTAAAACAGCTTCCATACCATACACCAAAGAGTAAGGAGTCATTCCCGTCGACGTTCTAGCTGTCGTTCTGTACCCCCAAAGCGCCAGTGGTAATTTCTCAGACCAGTCCCTGTAAGTCTCCGACATCTTGGCCAAGATCTTCTTTAGGTTCTTATTTGCAGCCTCAACTGCGCCATTAGCTTGTGGGCGATAAGGCGAAGACTTGTGATGCTCAATACCGTATGCCGCCAGTAAATCCCTGGCTCTGCCTTGGAACTGCACCCCGTTATCTGTAACAACATGATGAGGTACCCCATATCTGCAGATGATATTCCTTTCAATAAATCGAGCCATTTGGGCTGCCCCCAATTTGTTGAATGAAGCCGCTTCCACCCACTTAGAGAAGTAATCAATGGCGGCAAAGATGAAACGGTGACCATTAGAAGCATGCGGATGTATCTCTCCGATAATGTTGATTCCCCAAGCTGAAAAGGGCCAAGGAGAAGTCAGACTTTGCAGTTCCGTAGGAGGGAGATGTTTCAAATCACCATGAACCTGACATATCTTACAGCGTCTGACAAACTTGATACAATCAGATTCCATAGTGGTCCAGTAAAAGCCTTGTCTTAAAATCTTCCTGGACAGAATGTGTCCATTCATATGTGCACCACATAATCCAGCATGAATGTCCTCCATGAGTTGCTGTGCCTCCAATCTTGTTACACAGCGTAAATGTTGTCCATCTACAGCTCTTCTATACAAATCACCCTCGAATAGCAGATATTGAGAGGCCAATCTACGAAGTGTCTTGCGATCAGTCTTTGAAGCTTCTTCAGGGTAGTTACCTTGCTGTAGAAATCTTAAGATGTCTAAATACCACTCGTTCCCATCTGCTTCAGCAACTGATATGATTGGATGAGAATAACATGCGGTTCTAGATGTTATCACAGAAAGAGGCCGTAGTTTAGACTCCTTGGGGCCTTCCCATATAGAGGCTAGAGTAGCAAGGGCATCTGCCATCTGATTCTCGCTCCGAGGTAAATAATTGAACTGACATCGCGTGAACATGGAGAGCAAACCCTATAAGTGAGCTAAGTATGGTTTCAAGCGTTCCTCCTTAACCTCCCATTCAGCTTTCGTTTGTTGGACGACTAACAGTGAATCATCGAAGATCTCTACTTCTCTGACATTCAGTGCAATGAGGGCTTCGATACCGTGAATGCATGCTTCGTACTCTGCCATGTTATTGGTAACTGGGAATTCTAACTTCATCGCCATCAGAATTATTTCACCCGTAGGGGTAACCAATATTACTCCGATCCCAGCACCCTGTCGATTAACAGCTCCGTCAAAGTACATCCTCCAACCATCTATCGCGATCATATTTAGATGTTCATCAGGAAACTCCAACTCCCAATGATCTGTACCCTCAATCGGTTGCAATGCTAAGAACTCTGCTATAGCTCTACCCTTGATGACCTTCTTCGGCGTGTACTCGATATCAAATTCTGACAATAAAACCAGCCACTTTGTCAGCTTCCCCGCAAGTGATGGGGCATTGTACAAGTAACGCATTGGGTCTTCCTTAGATATCACCCGTACCATGTAGCTTTGAAAATAATGCCTTAACCTTCGCGTGACCCATACCATAGCCAAACACAGCTTCTCGATCCAACTGTACTTGGCTTCATACTCCAGGAGTTTCTTACTCAAGTAGTAAACTGAATGCTCAAGACCAGCACCATCTTCTTGAACCATCATTGCTCCCAAGGATGACTCTCCAATCGTGAGGTACAGTGTCAAAGGAATACCCGCTTTCGGAGCTTGTAGGACCGGAGGGGTCATCAAGTACCTTTTTATTACATCAAAAGCCTTCTGACATTCTTCGTCCCATATTACCGGCTGTTTCTTCCTCAAGAGTTTGAAGATCGGTTCGTAAATTGTAGTGAGCTTTGCGATGAACCGACTGATGTACTGTAATCTTCCTAGAAAGCCTCGTACCTCTTTCTCTGTTTTGGGAGCTGGCATCTCCTGAATGGCTCTAATCTTATCAGGGTCAATCTCTATACCTCTGTCGCTGATCACATGACCCAAAAGCTTCCCAGATGTTACCCCGAATACTGATTTCTTCGGATTCAGCCTTAGATTATATTTCTCTGCCCTGGTGAGGAACTTGTCTAGTACCGCTGCATGAGAATCCCTAGTCAAAGACTTAACCATCATGTCATCCATGTACACCTCAACCTCTTTGTGCATCATGTCATGAAGCAAAGTAGTGGCTGCTCGTTGATAGGTTGCACCAGCGTTCTTCAGTCCGAAAGGCATTACCCTGTAACAATAAATTTCCCATTCTGTAATGAAGGCTGTCTTAATCTTATCCTCTACTGCCATCAAGATCTGGTTATATCCCGAGAACCCATCGGTGAAAGATTGCATAGCACTGGACGCTGCACTGTCTATCAAAACATCAATATGAGGCAAAGGGAAATCATCCTTTGGCGATGCCTTGTTCAGATCCCTGTAGTCAACACAAACTCAGACTCTCCCATCCTTCTTGGCTACTGGTACGACATTAGCTAACCATGTCAGATATTCAACAACTTCCAGGAAGTTTGCATTGATCTGCTTAGTAATGTCCTCCTTTACTTTCTGTGCCCATTCTTGTCTTAACCTCCTCAGTTTCTGTTTCACTGGCCTGGCTTCTGGTAGGATCGGAATACGATGCTCCACTATACACCTGTCAACCCCCGTCATATCTTCATAAGACCAAGCGAAAAGCTCCTTCATGCCTTTTCAGAACAATTTCGATTTCTTTTCTCTTGTCGACAGTCAAAGCATCGAACAATCTGACCAAGCGAGGATCTTCTGTAGTGCCCAAATTAAATGCATATGTTGATGCAGCATTAATATCAAATATGCTCATGTCATCATGATGTATATGCATGCTTGAATTTAAATAAAGACCACTCAAATAAGCAAATTCTGATTTTATTGCACTGAGTTTATTCAAGGTTACATCATCTTCAAAAATGAAAGCAAAGCCCGGTACTTCCTCCAGAGTTGCTATATCAGCATCGACTGGTTCCAGGTCATCGCCCCTACTGACTATTGGCTGCTCTGCTTCTTCCTCGACCAGCTTTCCTTTGCCTTTCTCTAAGGCGGTAGTCTTCAGCTTCACCACCTGTGTCAGAATCATCTTCTCCAGCTCTACTAGGGATATCTGGTCAACCCTCTCAATGGTATTGAAAATGGAGCTAGCTGCCTCTTTCACAAAGATGATCTCTTTGCCTTTCCGTCCTGCCATAGTCTCCGGATCAAAACCCAAACCATGCTTTGTCTGTGTCTGCCCTGTGCAGTCAAGAGGTTCTGCCATTCCTTGCTGATGCTTACCCAGGCCTGCCCCCGGTAGAAAACCCATTCTAGCAAACTGGGAAGAGATGAACGCACTAACTTCATCTTTGTAGATTGGAGAGACCTGGAATCCACTCAACTCAGGAAAACCGGTAGACAAAGAAGATACCACCAGATCTGAAGCTGCTGGAATCGTGATAACCCCCATCTCTGACGGGAATTTGATCTTTTGGTGGACAGTAGAGGGAACACCCCTTAATGGATGAAACCAAGGACGCCCTAACAACAAGGCGAAAGTAACAGGGATATCCAGCACTGTGAACTCGACTGTAGACTGAATAAGACCAACAGTAACCACAGCAGTAAAAGATCCAAAGGCTTTCCGTTTGGAATTGTCGTAAGCTCTGATGACGACGTGTGAAGTTACCAAATCTTCCTCTTGTATACCCAACGTATTCAGCATTCTGAATGGGCACACGTTGATAGCAGACCCATCATCAACCATGACACAAGAAGTATTCCGACCCAAGATTTTGATGGAAATAAACAGAGCTCTATTGTGTAAAGACCCATCGACAGGCAGATCATCATCAGAAAAGATAATGGAGTCTTTCCCACTGGACACTCCAAGCTGCATCACTTCTGGCATCCTGTCTCCATTTCACAAATTAATCACATCTGCTGGTGATATAGCTGCTGAGACAGTAACTGTAGACAAGGCCTCCACTAATGCCTTTCTATGTTCATCAGAGCACATCAATAGCTGCCACAAGCTTACGTTCGCGTTCGTTCGTCTGAGCTATTCCAGAACCAGATTGGCTTTGGTTGGGGTGCAGTCTCAACCCCTTTCCCATTGCCTTTCTGTTGCAAATCATCTGGTTGGTATACCCGACCACTTTGGGTCACATGGCTTGTAGAAGGAAGAGCAGTCTCATCTTCCTGTGAAATATGAATCTTCTGGGTTGATGTTGATACCCGAGAAATCCATGTCTTAGCGTCAGTGTTGTTGGGAGCAGTCTCATCCCGTGAACCCTTCAGCTGGTTGAGCATTGACAGAGCAGTCTCATCTGTCTTGCTTGCAGAATTCAAGGGAGTAGTCTCTTCCCCTGAATTGATCAGTTGTGTACCATGTGTTTGCAACGGAGCAGTCTCATCTACCGGTGCGTTATCATCATTCCCAAATGGATCAAATACATGTTCCAGAATCAGCTCTTCGTCCATCCCTGACTCATCAGAATCAGCAAACGGGTCAATAACCATAATAGCGGCAGTAGCAGCAGTATCAGGACTCAAATTTCGGGACCTCTGAAATTCTTGAACCAAAGCAGCTTCAGTGGCTAACCTGACAGTCTTCTCTGTTTCAGTCTCAGCAATCACTGTGACATTCCTGATAATTTCTTCCTCAGTCCAGTGCCTCTCGGTCAAGACCGCATAAGTATGTGGAGTTTTGTTGTAAGTCGGCAATGGGTTCTTCCTTATGCTAGGACCTCTTTTCTCTGGATCCACAATCTTACCAGAGTCGATTAGATCCTGTATCCTGATTCTCAGTAGCCTGCAGCTGTCTGTATCATGACCGTGATACTGATGAAACTGGCAAAATAAACTCTTATCAGTGCGCGGTGGTACAGGCCTGTTTCTGGCAGGAAAAGAAACGAGTAAGCCTTCCTTCTGTAGCTTAGCAAAGACCTTGGACATCGGTTTACCCAGATTAGAGAACTTCCGGGGCTGTTCCACATTGTTCACTTCTACCACCTTCCTCTCCGGCTGTGTGAACTGCGGCATAGAGGTGCCTCCTGTCGTGAACTTACGGGAAGTGAAACTCTCTTTCTTCTTTTCTGATTCAGCCAGGTCAACCTTGATGCCCAAAGCATGGACATCGGAATAATCGCGATAAGTGTGGAACCGCATTTTCTCCAGATAAGCAGGAAGTGTGCCAGCCACCAACTTGCCTATCATATCAGACTTCAACGGCTTGGCTTTGAGCAGGGCAGCGGTATTCATCCAACGAGTGAAGTAATCAGCAAAAGATTCTCTGGGTTTCTGTTTGACCATTTCCAGGGTGGCCAAAGTGGTCTCAATATTGGCGTTGAAACCATATTGAGTGCAGAAAGCATCACATAAGCTCTTCCAGTTCTCCCGAGTGTGCCTATCAAGGGAATGGTACCAGGTGGTCGCAGTCCCAGTAAGTGATAATGGGAAGAATCTAGGCACCGCGTTCTTAGGTACTGACGTCGTGCTCATGGCAATGAGAAACTGTTTCAAATGTGTCCGAGGATCCCCCTTACCACTGAACTTAGAAAGATCCGGCATCTTGAAGTTATCAGGAAGAGGCCCAATAGAGTCCACCATAAACTCATCATCAACCTCAAAATCAGGTAACACCCCTTGCTGTTTAAGTAAATTTTGGAACTGACTCAGTTTCTATTCCACTGTTTCCATCCAAGCTGGCTCAGCAGTACCAGCGATTTCCGTCACCAAATTAGCAGTTGGAAGCTTCGGGATAGCTTCCTCAAGGTCAATGAAATCATTATCGGGATCATCAATAACCATTTTCCCCTTACGGGCAGTAGCAGTTTGCCCCTTAACAGCTGGATCATTGGCGGATTGGTTCCCCGCAGAACTCCCAGCACCCAATTATAGTTCAGCCCATTTTGCGGTCATGAAGTTCCCAATCTGTTCCTGTAATTTCCGAGCAAAGTCACCATTAAGAAGTTCCTCTGTTACTTTGGTGACGATCTCATCGGTATTAATAGGGGTCCCGGATTGTTGTGCCATTTCAGGAGTTGATGTAGAAGAGGAAGATGCAGTAGATGTAGATGGTGAAAGAATGCCAATGCGAATTAATCTCCCTTGGTTGTCTCGAACCCACGGAGTGCCTATGATGACTCTAGAAAAATTGGGTTAGTGCTTGATATGTCTATATGGATGCATGAATGTATGTAATGCGGCAAGTAGAATGTATGGATGTCCTAAAGGATGCATCTATAATCAAAATGTCATGGCTGTCACAAAATAGGGTTAGTGATGATGCATGTATGCGTGTTGGACAGAAAACACAAAGATTGTTAGGCAAGATATATACAAAAGCATGAGTCTGCTCCTTTCCAACCTTATTCCACCACGGACATTTGGCAAGTCAATTTTCCTAGGTGGGGCTCTCGTCCAGAGTTTAGCATTGAAACTCAAGATGCGTAAATCACTTGTGCATGTAATGCAACATCATATCATATGATCAAATTGAACCGATGGCGATGAGTCGGGTTTTGTCAAAATTTTTACCAAATGAACGTTGGTTCACAATTGGTAAATTTGTTGGAAATAAGAGTTGGCTTACAATTACAATAATTACGACAAGGTTTGCAATATGTCGCGTTTATGATATGGTTAATCTTTGAACAAAATGAACTTGTTCTTTTCGTGAATCTTTGGGGATCCAAATGAACTAGGTTTTGTTCAAGGTTTAACCAAATCATTATGTTACTCCACCAAATGAGTGTTGACTCACAATTGGTGGATTTATTTGTCAAATGAGTGTTGGCTCACAATTGACGCGTATTGAGGCAAATTTTAGCGCATGGAGACGTGTGCAGATGTGTTAAGGTTAAACCGAAAAATAAAATGAACTTACCCTGAAAGTTCAAATCGTGATGAGGCGGGTAAGGTTTTATTTCAAGGTTTAATCAAAACACATTTGGTTCAAGTTTGATCAAAACACAAGCAATAAGACACAGGGTCCTAAGGGAAAATTTGTATCTAGGGTTTACAACATGCTGTGTGTAAGTCATTTTCGGTTTGGTCTAAAGGTTCCCATCCCTAAGTGTACCTTCCGCGCGAACAAACGCATAGAGGCGGTCATCAGTACCAGGTGATGAGTGACGTATGCCAGTCATAGAACCCCAAGACCCAGGAGGTACATGAGCGCCCAAATGACCTAGCGCGCCGATGGTTAAAGGGACCAAAAGGGGAAATGCAAATTGGTCGTGCAATGCAAAACTAGCAACCTAAATAAAAATTGTTTTCATTAAAAATCGAATAAGTGAATATGATAATACAGAATCTTTCAAATTGAAATCTCTAGATCGGCGTCCCCAGTGGAGTCGCCACTGTGAGAGTAGTGCATCCCGGACGCGGGAGCGCTGCACGCTATTCGGCGTGAGATGCCGTGGTTCTTGCTCTCCAATGGTCAAATCCCCGGTTAACATGCAGGACCTAGAAAGATCGCGTCGAGAATTTGATGTAGAGTAGCCACCCAATTCATCTAACCAGCTCGATTGAGTAAATTAAATGAATCAGGAAATTAAACCCGAGCCTTCCTGTGTTGGAAAGCAGCCCGAATTTCTTTAGAGTTGGGTTCAGGATTTCAATTTTATTCGTATTCTGTATTATTATATTCACTTAATCCGATTTTAATGAAAATCACGCCACAAGCAATTAGGTTGAAGTTGAATTAAGTCCGGTTACATGGCATAAGGCATGGAAAGGCATATCACAAATTGAAGAGCATAAAGAAAGCGGTAAATGCAGGAAAATAAAAGCAGAATAAAATGTGGGTATTTAATTACAACCCACCCAAAAATAAATGAAACAACATAAAAAATATTCGGGTATTTAATACAACCCGGCCAAATAATTAAAATATGTAAAAATTAAAGTTTTGGGCCCAAGGCCCAATTACCTTCCTTGTCATCCAATGATTTTCCCTTGATTGGGCCTTGAGCCCATGTCCATTTCCTTAGCAAATTACCTAATCCCTTCAAAATTAAACAAACACGTAAAAAGGAACAAATGCAAAGATAATAAAAATTATTCACAAAATTATCATAAAAATCATAAAATATCAAAAATCAAATATTACACAAATTAAATTAAAATTACATAAAACAAACACAAATACAAATACAATATTAAAATTAATCATAAAATCACATAAAATTATATAGATAAAAGTCACACATTACACTAAAATCAAATAAAATCATGTATAGCAAAAATACAAATATAATAATTATACTAACCACAATAATTATACTAATCACAAAAATGCTAAAAACAAACAAATCAAGCAAAAACATGTGGGAATAACATTAAAATCTCAAATATATCAAAATGAATTAAAAAATAAATCAAGCAAATCATACAAAAATACGATTAAATTTTATATCTATCATTTATAATACTAAATTCTTGATTTTATCATGCAAAACAGTACAAATGGACATAAAACAGAATAACAGAAACACGGAAAACATCAAAGCAGAAAATCCACAGAAACATACGCGATCGCATATGTTATTGTAACTAACATATGCGATCGCATAAGTAAACATATGCGATGGCAACAAACTTATGCAATCGCATATGTTTCAAACACAAACATATGCAATCACGTGTATACATGTGCACGTGAAACAGAAGATGAGCAGAAAGTTATTTTTACATTTTTTTGTTCAGTTTAACATACAGATTCACATCAAAACATCAAGCAGAATCATTTTTAGACAAGTTAATGCATAGATCTAATGAAAAATGAAAGAAAAATGAAAGGAAAATGGAAGGGGAAGCAATAAAAGGATAGATCTACTTACCTCTTGTAGATTCTCCTTAGATCCAAGTTAGGGAAGATGGAGAAGTCCAAGATCCAAGCTTAGGAAAAGGAAAATAGTCCAAAAGTCCAATTTTTGGGAAAAAAAATGAAGTTCTAATCCAAACTAAGGAATAAAATCACCTAGATCTAGTGATTTTGTGTGTGGATTACTTAGAAAAGCTTAGGATTAGCAAGAAGAATTTTCAGATTTCTTAGAGAGAATTCCGTTTTTTTTTTAGTGTCAGAAGCTAGCCTCCTGCAAAATGAGGCTCAAAATGGTTTTATTTGGAACTGCTCGGAATCATATGCGATCGCTCATGTCTAGAACATGTGTGATGCAAAAGACATATGCGATCACATAAGTCTTTTCCATCGCACATGTTCGAACATATGTGATCGCATATGTTGCCAAAATGGGCCGAAATTAGCCCAGAACGACCCGAAACAGCCCGAAATAATTCCGAAGTCAATCCACTTAATAGGCGGTCCGAATTTAGGGTGCGACACCCGACCTATTTCCCCTCATATTGCTCTGCTAAGAGTTGGAATCCTTTCATGATTCCTTTTGGTTACCTAACCTTACACCTATTCCATGGGTGGACTCTTATCATAACAATATGATCATGCCCGTATTGCTCTGCTAAGAGTTGGAATCCTTTCATGATTCCATTTGGTTACCTAACCTTACGCCTATTCCA